>JAVCKT010120142.1:0-20867 GCA_032273925.1 Rhynchotus rufescens
CCGTCCTTCCTTCCTTCCTTCCTTCCTTCCTTCCTTCCTTCCCCCTCTGTGTTTTTCCTTCTTCTTCTTCCATTTTCTCTCCCCTCCTGGACTGATAATGAGAAAAGGAGAGAAGGGAACAGCTTTTCCCAACAAATTATTCTCCAGGTATCTCCCAGTTATTCTCTATTGTACTGAAGGGCAGTTGCTTGCCCGCTATCTGCATCCCGTTTCTGCCTTTATCTCTTGCTATTTGATGAGCATTTCTCAGGAGTCAGCTCAGGGAGTGCAGGCAGAGTGTTCAGACGTAATCACTTTGTAGCCTTTGGTACAGCAAGGAATCAGAAGCATTCAGGGCCTGGGAAGCTGTGCAATGATAAATAATAAGAGAATCCAATTTGCACAGGGAGTTCCAAACACCATATGTCACTTCCCTGAGTTTGTGTTTAGCTCTTCAGCTCTTTTTCCAGCAGGTGGAAAGGCTTGAAGTATTACCGGATAACTGAATTAATGGGAAACTGTCAACTGTGCTTCGCCTCTGCTCCTGTGTGACACAGTGGTTGAATTGCAGGTGGCTCTGCCCCATCCCCGTGGGTTTCTGCTGCAGGCACAGCAATTTCTTCTGGCAGGTTGTAACAATTCCATTCCTTTGTAGCCACTTCAGAGTTCACCAGGTTTGGCCCCAGACACTTGCTGAGACTCATGCGTCCCAGTGACTTGCTTTTTCCCAGATGCACGGTGAGAATCTTAAGCAGCATCACCAGTCTGTGTGCAGAGGCCCGAGGGATGTGTTCAGAAAGAGCTGGCTTCATCCACTCACCCTTCTTGTGCCTGCCTTGGCAGCATGTGTCCCATTCCTGTGACCAAATGTCTTTGCTTTGCTGCCTCTGTGTGCTGAGCTCCCTTCCTGCAGCAGCTGTACATGGTAGGACCCCAGACCACAATGCTGCACTTTGCGCCACTGAAACCCTTCCCCTCCTCTTATTTTGTCTTATCACTCCAAGACTCAAAGTCCTCATGGTCATTCCGCTTCCCATCTTTTGCACTGCAGAAGCTTCCAGCTTTGTATCATCAGCAAAACTGATCAGAGCAGCTTTTGTGCCAAGGTAAGTAATAAGTCGTCTTAAGGCACCAACTCAAATGCCTTTCTTCTTTATCTTGGCAAGGGTTTGGGATGGATCTGACACTCATAATTGGCTTCGGGGCTTTGTGGAATGGCAGAGAGTCTGCAATAAGAGGGGCCACCTACAAATCTGGGGTGTCTGTACAGTATGCAGAGGACAAATAGGAGCAGCTGGGGTAAAGAGCAGATTTTATATGAATGATTCAAACAAGCCTCAACAGAGCAGCACTGCCCATTCAAAGCAAGGGAAAAGAGGAGAAAAAGGGGAATCTAGGGGCTGTTTGGGAGTTATTTCCAGCTGCTAATAGAAATAACACCCTTGACAGACAGCACAAGATTAGTAGTCCACAAGGTTAATGCTGCTCCTTGAGCTATCAGTTCTCTGCACCATTCATCAGTCCCTGGGAAACAGCTTCATCTCCACTGCAGCAAGACAGTTGAAAAAGAAAGCCTAGATCTCACATAGGCATGAGAATGATAAACTGAAACAAGCTTATGTGCAGTTTCTGCTAACAAAAAGCCCCATAGAAAAGTGCAGCCCTTCCCATGGCAACTAGACCATGGTTGCCCCGTGGTCTTTAGAGCAGTTCATGCCCATGGGTGGGACCCAAGGGAGCAGTAATGCCATCTCTGTGTTTGCTGCACAGTGGTGTTAGCCCCGTTCATTATCTGGGTGATCTTGGAAGATATGTCCACGCATGGTGGGCAACAGGGTTCAGAATGTGTCTGTCCAGTAGCTCTTTCCCCATGATCATGGTAATTGACGGAGAAGTGCTAAAATGGGTTAAATCAATAAAATGCAGCCGAAAGTTTATTCTGATTTCTTTCTGCTTGCCGTATATTTCTGTTGAAAGGCAGGCTAGCAGGGTCACAGCAGTGATGCTAACGCTGCGTTTGAACTCTGAGTGCTGAAATTAAAGGGCTTTGGGGGCCCTGGGTGAGGCTGCAGGGCTACAGTGGCAAGGGGGGCACATTGGGTTGGCTTGTGAGCAGACAGGGGTAGGGACATTGCTCCGGGAGGCTCCCACATTTGCCAAAAGGTCCAGCAGCTTCTCGGAGAAACTGCTCACAGTCTTCAGCAGCTGGCCTGGGGACATTGCCAGCAGATACCCTGTTTTCCCACTGCTCTTCTCCCTGCGCGTCCCCAGGCGTTTTCATCCTGCTCACTTTCCGGATGGAAGATCGTGGTGACGTGGAAGAGCTTGTAGCTCTTCTAAAGCACATGCGCTTTAGAGGGCTTTCTAGGACTCGCGCAGCACAAGGGGACATCGTGGAGATGGCATTTTTGCTTGCTCTTCACAGAACAGAAACTTTTTATTTCTCCAGTCTTTGAAACAACTTCACAGATTTTGAGGGTGTATTGTTTAATAAGCCTTAATAAAAAAGAATCTGTCAACGCTTTTTTAATGGACTACTGGATTTACCATAATAAGTCCAATTTTTTTCAATTATCATAATGTGCTGTCCTCCTAATACTGGTGGGAAAATTGAGGCCCATGAGCCATCAATCAGGAGGTTCAGTTTGTTGAGAAATGATGAGGAAGACCACCATAAACCCAAGGCGCTGCAGCAGCCCAGCAAAATGGAAATGTCCTGGATTCAGACTGAAATAGTCCTTGTGCAAGCTACATCAGCTTGCAAAAAGAGAGGATGAAACATCTACCCAGCTGAAACTCATGTCCATGTGCTGTGTTGGATGGGAGTGACGGAGGTTAAGGGGAACCTCGTTGGGAAACTAAGAGGTCTTTTCTCATCTTGGCAGACTAAGAGGTCTTATCTTCTGAGACCATGAAATCCTGCTGGTGTTCTGACTTCTTTAGACAAGGATTTATTTAAAAACAAACAAACAAACAAACAAACAAACAAACAAACAGAAGTTTGAGGCTTGGTGCAATTTGCAGCTAATTGGATCTTTTCAAATGTTGAGTGAATAAACTAAGGGTCAAAGGAAGAAAAGCTTCTTGGTTTGGCTGATACCAAGGACTGTTGTGGGATGACACATTCTCCTCTTAGTCCAAACGATGACTTAATCCTACTTGGCATGAAGCTCCTTCACTAGCATTAATTTGTCTGTGAAAAGAAGATGTCCAACCCCAGCTTCTGTCATTGCCACAGGCAGGAAGGGGTGCGGAGGTTCCTGGTGGAGAAGGTTGTATCAGCAAGGGTCACTAGACCACGATTGCTGCCCCTACTTAGCAAATCACTCCCTTGAGACTTTGTGTAGCCCCATCTGCTGTGAGTCTGCTCTGTCTGAGTGAAGCAGCTCCGTGCCGTGCTCTTCAGCAGATGAGACCGCTGGTTGCCACAATGATAAAAGCAGCTGTGATTTTTCCCCACGGGGTTCCATTACGCCACATAATAGTCGAGACCTCGCGCTCCATGGGGGATTACTGCATATATCTATGCAGAAAGGCTTTATTTAGCCCTCCCTCTTCTGTAGAGCCAACGAGCAAAGCGCATGCTGAAGATGCCCAAGGGATCTCTATCCTGGGAGGTTTCCAGGGCAAAGCCATGACCAATCTGACCTAGTGCTAGTGATGGCCCTGTCCTCGGTAAGAGGTTGGACTAGAGACCTGCAGAGGCCATTTCCCACCAGCACACCTGTCATTGTTATGACTTAGCATTCTCCATGCCAAATCTTTGGAAACTTAGGAAAATTATCATCCCTGTACTCCCAAGAGTGAAAGGGAGCCACAAATTAGCAATGACCAATGTGTGTCCAAGATGCAGCTCAGGTCAGCTTCTGCTCTGCTGCATTTCCGTCTGCAGGCAGAAAGAATTGTTGATCACCTGCACCAGACACTGGTCCTACCATTTCCAACCAGAGAACTATTTTTTTTTTTTGGCATTAATTTTGCTAGAACACATGTCCACCATCCTGGTGTAAGATCTTGATTCTGCTCCAGAAAATGCAGAAGTCTTGTGCTGTTATTCAGGAGATGAGTCCTGCCAAGAGTGGTGGGAGACGTGAACATCCCAGATGGAAAAAACAAAATGATGCCAAGGCGGAGATGTAAGAGCTGGGAGTTTTCTCCCAACTAATTAATAGTCCATCAACAGCAGTGTTATTTTGTACACGGCAAGAGAAACACAAAACTCGGATCAAATGAGCTTGTTGCAGACTAAGTTAAATGGAAGGATGAGCAGGAACCAGTCTGGAGCACACCAGAAAATGAGTGAGATATTTGGTTTATTTGAGGGGGCCGGGACATGCACGTGGAGATGTCTTGGGCTCTCTTCTCATCCAGGATAGGTCAAACTAACCAGGAACGGTATCCCAAGCAAGAGATTTTTTATGAGAAATCTGTATATGAGGAAGCTTTAGGCTATCTGAAAATCCCCTGCAGAAAAGGTGCTGGGAATAAACATAGATTAAAGACAGTACATCTTTGGGTTCACAAAAGACAGGGAGGAGGTAAGAAGTGCCAAAAGGCC
This sequence comes from Rhynchotus rufescens, assembly GCA_032273925.1. Classification (NCBI taxonomy): domain Eukaryota; kingdom Metazoa; phylum Chordata; class Aves; order Tinamiformes; family Tinamidae; genus Rhynchotus; species Rhynchotus rufescens. Next base: position 4,538 of record JAVCKT010120142.1, read on the forward strand.
TTTTAAGTTAACCGGAGACTGAATTTTCCATGGGATGTTGAACACACATTGTGTTTTGGGTGGTTTCCCATGCATCTCCACTGAATATAAGGTTCCAGGCACTTCTTTCCCCTGCTGATAGGAGTAGCAGCATGTTTACTTTATAGGATTGCTTTCCTATGCTGCTAGTCCTTGTCTTATCCTTGACAGCACCAGTCCACTATTCACAGGAAAGATTAAAAGACTCCAGTGGGCTTCTCTGGAATTAACTGGTTGAGCTGATGTTACTCTTTCTTTCCCCAAATTATTCTCGTGATTTTTGGGGGCTTTTTTTTTTTTTTTCCCTTCTGCAGGATGACATTTCACTGAAAATGCAAAAGTATTCCATCTGGCTCTGCGACTGGTTGAAAGCCAAAAAAAAAAAGATATCTTGAACTTTTCATCTGAAAATACATTTGTCAGAATTTTAGATATATAGATAAATTCCATGGGAAGAAAAATAAATTCCCCACCAAATGCATCAATCTCTGTCTTGCCAGAGCTGGGTCATATCTCACCTTTATTCCAGCAGCTTAGGGACCGTGCCAGTAATGTGACCAAGGTTCAAATCCCATCTTCAACTTTGGTCTCTCATCATGGTACGCTTTGCAAAGTCCTGCACTTCTCCAGGATAGGTTGCCTGAACTCTTTCCCACACACAGCTATATAGTCTTAAAAGATGAGCAAAATATAAATGTACTGCATCAAACATGCCTCCTAACTTTGTGTAGACTGGGGGAAATGTTGTCTTTTTAAACTAATATTGGGTCTTTTAACATAGTGACAGCTGCAGTTAATTGCAAATGCTTAGTCATCCTTAGCTATGTCCTTTACTTTTGTATCATCTTGCCAATTCCCAGATGTTTTCAGGAGTGTGTTTCGTGTTCCAGCTTTAAAAGAAAAAAAAAAAAAGGCTGCTGGGAACCTCTTGAAATAAAAATGTATTTCGAAAATAATAGGAAAGCATTTCAGAAGCAGATGTTTATTTTCAGCTTAGTAGTACAAAACACAGGAGCACAGGAGGTAGGGTGCCAGGGAGCCCAGCGAGTGCTGCCTTCTCACTGCTGTTGCTTCCCATGGAACCATGGAAAGTGTGGTGTATAGCCCATTGAAATACCGTGTTTAAATCACCAAAGAACAAAAAAAAAAAAAAAAAAAAAAAATTACCTACCAAAAGAAAAAAATGGCCTGATGGTCCATGCAATTACCTGAAATTAAGAAGAAAAATGATCTCCATCTCCCTTGCGGGATGGACGTGTTTTCATAACTAATGCTCCTCTTCTGCTCAAAGCAATCTGCTTTCTTCTTCAAAGTGGGGAAGGAAATGATAGACCTTTTCCAAAAATGGTTTCTCATGACCACCACTTGATGTATGCATGTCACAGGATGGACTTTCTGGAGCTGATGAGTCATGACATGTTGTGGCAAGCAGATATCTCCTTCCCAAAATCTCTACTACCATCAGATAAAGAGAACAAGGAGGTTTGAGAACTGATGGAAGCAGAATAAACTTCTCAGTGCAATCAGGAAAGGAAAAAATCACTTTTTTTTTTGTTTGAACTCAGTATTTTGAGTCTAGAATTTGAAAATTCCACTTCAGTGGTGCAGTGGGGAAGGAGGATGAAAGAAAGACTTTTTATATTTTTGATTCATTTTGATGTTTTAATAGATACAAAATTTGACAGTTTCCTATGGGAAGATGTTTCTGAAGATGGCTGAGCTCCTATTTCCAGCCTTGTTCCTTTGGTGCCTGCAGGAACCAAAAGTGGTGGAACACAACATACTCTCTTTCATTCTTTATGTATGTATTTGTGCAAAACCAGGCTACTTAATGAGTCTTCTTAAAAACCATCACTTTTAACAGCAGCCCAAATAAGCAGATCTTCTTTTCTATACATAATGGGGTGAGAGCTTAATTAGACCAGTTGAGGGTCAGAATAAGGTTGAGCTGGTCCTGCCATACCGGCATTTCTCAGAAATGGGACAGTCTTCCAGGGTTACTAGACCTCTGCACTTTTCACCCTGCGTGTTCGCAGTCAGCTCCACTAGACCTGCTCACCGTTTCTTCCTCACTAGATTTCAGAGCAAACATTGATTCCCTTTGAGCCTGCTGACTGAATCTGAAAACATCATGATTTGTGCTGATCGCGCAAGCGGCTAAACTCCCTTCAGGCTGGCCAAAGAGGCAATGGAAATGCCTTCCTGGGCAGTTCTCATGAACATACCTTGACATCTGATACGCCTCATGTTCTGTCTGTGCCAGTACTATAGTGTTCCGTATCCAGTCTCACCTTTTCCTTCTGTCCTCAGTGCTGTGTCATGCAGGATGATGTGCTCAGGGAGGTGTTTTAGAAGTTCCTTTACTGGCTCCAACTGGAGGCCAGACAGATAACATTAGATGTTATCTGCATAACTTCTGCATCCAGCAGGTCAAGGTAGGTGCTTCTTCCCCTCTACTCAGCTCTGGTGAGGCCACACCTGGAGTACTGGGTGCAGTTCTGGGCTGCTCAGGACAAGAGGGGCAGGGAACTTCTAGAGAGGGTCCAGCATAAGCATGAAGATAATTAATGGGCTAGAGCATCTGTCCTGTGAGGAAAGACTAAGCGGGGTGAACCTGTTTAGCCTGGAGAAGAGAAGATTAAGAAGAGATCTGATCAACATGTACAAATACCTGAGAGGAGAATGTAAAGAGGATGGGGCCAAACTCCTTTTGGTAGTGGTTAGCAGCAGGGCAAGGGGCAATGGGTACAAGTTGAAACCCAGGAAGTTCCATCTCCATGTGAGGAATAAATTCTTCATTGTGAGGATGCCAGAGCCCTGGCACAGGCTGCCCAGGGAGGCTGCGGAGTCTCCTGCTCTGGAGGTCTTCCAAACCCACCTGGATGCCAGCTTGTGCCACGTGCTCTAGGTGTCCCTGTTGGAGTAGTGAGGTTGGACTAGATGATGATCTCTTGAGGTCCCTTCCAACCTTAACCATTCTGTGACTCTGTGTAAAGCCGGGAATCATGACCGCCACCCTTCACCCTCCTACCTATTCACCAAGCAGCTTCCACTGAGGCAGCCTAACTCAGCTCTCCTGCCTGGGGCTTCCTGAGCAAGGCGTACAAAAACACATCTGCTCTTGCAATTCAGTGCCTCTAATTAGATACTTAGCATTTCTGGAGGCTGACACATACCTTATCAGTGCTGCTTTGTAAATATCTTCCAGAGTAGTTCGTGTGTCCACCAAGGGGTTTTCAAAGGGATTTTCACTCTCTTACATAATATCTTCTTGCCTCTTGCAGAGAATGGATTTTCTAATGTGCTGCTATAAAATGTGAGGGATTCTTGTTTCTGAGTGTGTTAATCATCACTTTGGGAATCTTTGCTGAAGCAGCATTTCCCCAGCTAACACTGGGAAAAATCCTGCCTAGCTCAGAGAGCTAGCAAAGCACCCAGTGAATGGTTCTTCTGAAGAGAGAGGGAAGAACTGCAGAGGCAGAAATCTCTCTGAGCAGTGTTTTTGTAATAAGCTCTTCCATTATGCATGTGCTTTCTAGAGAACTGAGGTGGATTTCAGTTTCACTGGGAAGAAGTTGGCCTCAGAGTGAAAGGGGGAAAGGCTTGGTGAGGTGCTGCATTTCATCATATCGTTACTTACAACCAGTCCAGCCCTTGAGCTATTGGAAGCCCTGTGCAATAATGACTAGTTGGCCTCACAAATCATCCTACAGGCTTGGGTGCAGGGAGAGGAGGGACTAAACCTTCCTCTCAAAGCTGTAACACAGTTCAGATGTCAGGAATAGGAGTTTTGCTGGACCTAATGCTTCCTACCAATTGTGGCAAGTATTTTTACCTCTTCTAGTTTGCTTTTCTCTTCTGAGAGGCGAGGCTACACATGTGTCCCAAGCAGATAAAGCATTTGCGAGGCAGAACAGTGCTGCAGTATAAATTGAGAACAGCCATTTGGGATTAAATTTTCCCCTTGCTACTGTAAAAAATGAGCCAGTAGGAGCCTCTGCTTTCTCCTATGTGTATATATGGAGGGGGACAAGCGCAGCACTGCTGGCAGAGTGCAAAGCACGGCTCAAGGAAGCATAGCAACATGCCTAAGTTGCACTGAATCACCAGCTCAGCATCTCAGAAAGAGCCCTCCAGGGATGCCTGCATGACACAAGTCCTCTTTTCAGGGAGGACAGGGCACGTCCTGTCCAGCAAGTCTTGCTGTGCCTCAAAAAGGAGAGCGGGCGGCTGGCAGCCCAAGGAGACCTTGGGTCTTCTCTGTAGGTACAGATACAAGTAGGTGGTGGTGGGGTCCAGCAAATGAATGGGGCAGAATAAATTGGGATGAGAATAAGTGCAACCTTTTCTAAGTGACTTAGGAACAAAGGATAACTTTGTGATGAGTTTCTCCAGACTGTAGTGGCGCTCAGACTAAGGGATCACTGAGTCATGCCTCATGGTGCAGGTAGTGCTAGGGAGGGTCATGCCATATTTTTCATAACTCTCTGAACATGTATATTGATTTGATTTTGTGTTTGCTTGTTTTTTTGTTTTTGATTTTTTACATGTCATATTTTAAGTTCTTTACAGAGCTCATTATCATGTCTAATACTTCTCCCATGGGAGCAAATGTGCCAACCAGCTCTTTTTTTCTGATGAATACTGGTCCTGAACCATGAGGAGACATACTAGGAGGAGCCTTGGGCAGGTAGATGGAGCCAAGTAGAGACCAGAGTAGTGAGACAGCAATAGCCGGGAGTGACTTGAAAGGAGTCGAACAGGGAAATCGTCAGGAAAGGCCATTTTAGATCATCAGGGCAGAGACCTGTTCTCATCTCCTATACTCTGGTCTCTTCCCTTTCCCACCAAACACCATTTGGTTCTGACTGCAAGGAAGAAAAAAGGCTTTGGCCAAATCAGCAGCAGCTCCAGGCTGTATCCATGTAACCCAGATCATTTATTGTCTTCCTATTTCAACCCAAAGAGGATTTGCATGAAGTACTCCCACAGAGCCTGTAATAACAAAGAGATGTGCCATTACAGACACAGCTGCTTCAGGTGACACGTAAATCCTTTGTACAATGTCTGCCAGGACGTAAAATGACCCAACACCCAGCCCAGGATTTAATCCTGGAACCTGGAACAATTGAGTTCGGATGGCACTCCACTGTAATTAATTACTCCCCATGGTATCCCCAGTTATCCTCCTTCTCTTGTGAGAGTCCACAGTGGTGTGGTCCTCAGTCGGTGGGGAAAATGAACGTGCCTGCAGGATAAAATCCACCAGGGAAGGTTGTGTACGAAGAAGAGGTAGCATGTGGCCATGCATCTGACCAGCTCCTCCCTTCCACAACCTGGTACAGAACCCAGCCTTTTCCTCTTGTACATGGAGGTATCCATGACCATATTCCCTCCTCTCCTCCTCGTTTCACTTGCTCCTCTGCCTCACTGTGGAGGAGGTTGGAAGCAGGGCACTGGAAATGGGAAGTTGTCTGTCTTGCTTCTGCCCTGGCCCCTAAGGAAGGACGAGTTGTGACTTCCAGGCAATTTATGAACTGTCAGCACTCAAATGCTTGCTCTGCAAGGAGAACTGGGATGCCAGGTCTCTTGGGTGGCCATGACGAGTGTCAGTCTGTCTTTAACACCAACCAGATCCTCCAGAGCTGGGCATCTGCTGAGGCGTCCACCACCCTGAGTCGTTCCTCTCCGCCTCAGCTTGCAGATGGTCTGGGGCAGGCAAGTTTCACCTGAGCAGGTCCTGCACGAATCACCGTGTACAAACCGCGGTGGGACAGGAGCCGCTCCAGAGGAGCTTCTGAGTGCTTCACAGCAGCGAGGAAATCTCTGGCCGTTTCCAAAATCAGTTGCCCCAATAACATTCAGCAAGAGCCTCTTGTGCATGTGCTTTATCCTTGCTGGTTCCTAGAGCCAAGGTCAGGCAAGGAAGAGCTCGTGCAGAACAAGAGCACTAGAGATAATGAAGAAAAAGCAGAAAAGACACTCAGGATAACTGTATCTTGGGCAGTTATTAACATTGCTAGCAATGGTCCTTCAAGTGCTCCCTTTATATATAGCAATTAGTTAAATCTCGCAGTTAACTGACGTGTCTCCAAACTGCAGGAGACAAGGAGGCCTCCAGGTAAGAGCGCAGAGGCGTGAGTTGAGCGCTGATGCTCTTGATGCGCTCAGCTGGAGATTTGGGCCCCCTCTCTTCCATCAGCCTCCTGGCTGACCATGAGCATTAGTGTGGCAATGCCAAGGAAGTATTTATTTCATGGGAAAGTATTTATTTCATGGAGGCTGAGTAGCTGGCAGCCAAAGGAACCAGCTTCGCAGGGTTGTGATGGGACTTTGGTTCCTTGGTGAGGCTGGAGTTATCGGTGCCTCAAAATATTTGTTTGTGCACACAGAAAGTAACCAAAAATGCTTGCTTTCCTTGCTCTTTGCTACCAATTAGGGCTTAATAAATAATTGCCATCTTAATGAGGAGGTGTCACACTGCAGTGTGGGGCACAGTGGCACACTGCAGAGTGGGGACAACCTACAAGCTGGGAGGGATGTCAGGGCTAAAAGGGGTGCAGGGGTTAAGCCCTGGCAAATTCAGAACCTTATTGGGACTGGGATTTGCCTTGGTATGGAGAAGGATGTTGCTTAACTCTGAACCCCTCATCAAACTCACCATGATTGAGTGGCACCAAATTGTGGGGAGGTGAAATGACGGTCTCAAAGTGGAAAGGGGGTCAAGGCAGAGGGCAAGGCTGCAGGCTGAGCAAGATACCTGAAACCCACCTTGGTTCTACCTGCAGGACAGGGCAGTTTCGAGGCAAGGCCAACACAGCCTCCGATGGGTCGATAAGCTTTGCAGAGGGGGTAGCTTGCTGAGGGCAGCTTGTAGGTTGTGCAAAGCCAGAGCAGGGTTCAGATGCAGAAGCTGCTCTGCTCAGGCTGCAAGGAAAACTTGGCAAAGTGCTCTGCAAAAGAGGAGGCACTGAATGATTTCGCTGAACAGTAGAAGGTTTGGTGTTTGTTGAGGTTGTCTCAAGGAAGCACGTCGCCGATGGAAGATGTCTATAATCTGCCCGAAGTGTTAGTGCACCTATTGGGGGGCTTTGCAAAACGAAGGATTTAGTAACTGCAAGGCAGCAGAGCCCTCCTGTGCATTGCAGCTTTTTCGAGGGAATTGTTCTGATTGCATTTCTCCATCCTCACACAACAGAAAATGGGAAAAATCACCACAATTTCTCTCTCCTTTCGACTGCTCAGGGCAGGAGGCTGCCACGCAGATAACCTGCAGCCCCGAGCGAGGCGAAGCGCTGCACAAAGTTGTGTCACAACAGAACCAGAGAGGCAAACCGAGCAGGAAGAAGTTGGCCACGTTTGTCTGAAACCCAGCTTGTGGGTTTCACCAGGGCTCAGAAGTACAGCCTGAGCGGTGCTTAGGAAAGGCTTAATTAGCAAAAGGTTTCTATCCCTGCTATGGCCTTTGAGCACATCTCACATCAAAGGCAGGCAAGAACGGGTAAAAGCTCCCCCTTAGAGCCAGCCTGCTCGCCACTGATGGAACCAGTCCCCAGGCAAGAGTTGTGCACCCCTCTTTTCTCCATTTAACGCATCACCATTTACACTGGTTTTCCACTTGTAATGTATTGTAACCATTTGCCATGCTAACGATAACATGTTATGCCTATTAATAGCTGCCAAACGCAATAAATCCCTCTTACCTGCTGTTCCCAGGAGACAGGATGTGTGTGTGTATATATATATATCTTTATGTCTGTGTGTGTATATGTATTTATAAATATTCTTAGGGCTCACTAAGAAAAATTCTGTAGCACACATTTCTGAGAATGTTTTTGAAAGGTTTAAGACAGCAGGAGGATTTTGTTTGCGGATTTAGTTTGATCTGGCAAGCAAGCTGTAATATTAAATCCTCCTGAAATCTGCCATCAGAAATAAAAAAAAAAAAAAAATCAGGTCCGGGTATTATTAGAACTGCTGGTCTGGATGATTTTGGAGAGAGGTAGAGGGGAGCATGACCTCGTGCCTGGGCGAAGGGAAGGGTATTAATACAGCCCCGGGATGGGGAGCAGGGACTGCTGCTCTGGTGCAAGCCATGCCACACGCGCCACGAGCAAAGGGAAAGCAAGCCTGTCCCTATGTCACACTGACAAATTAATGCCAGGCAAAGGCAAAATCCATCAATAAAGAGAAATATATACTGGTCCTGGAGCCTTATTCCTCAGTTGACTCCTCATGTGGGCGGCTGGGAGACCAGTGGAAGATGCAAAGCCCCGTAATTGGTTTTCCTCGGCACTGCTTTACCTCAACACTCCACACGAATTTACGGCATTCGGTCTGTTATCTGTTATTAAAAGCCAAAAGCCAGGAGCCGTGTCCACGGCTTTTGCTGTTTGCACGGGTTTCCAGCAGCCAGACCTGCCCTTGGCCATTCGCTTGCTGGGCTTCTCGCTTCGCAGCCGTGTCTCCTCTCAGTGGCACTGAATGCAATAAAATGCATCACTTGCTGTTCGGAGCAGAAGAGGGAAAGCTCTGCAGTCCAGCTGAGCAGGGATATTCCTTCAGAAGGGCTCTCTGCCTCCCGAGAGAGGAGGTCGGGGCTGCGGCAGCCCCCGAGCCGCAGTGGCTCTGGGCAGCCCCCTGAGCTGAGGGCACAGCAGAGGCAGTTGTGCTTGCGCCTTGTCCCTTCCAATCCACCGCCTCCAAACTGAAGCTCCCTTTTGTGTGTGTGTGTGTTTTTATACGCTGTGGACAAGTCACCTAACACAACCGATGCAAGCGCCAGTGTTTTGGTATAACGAGGCCGCTGTGATTACTGCCACCTCTCATTAATGACTTGTGCCCAGCGAGAGCGATTCCTGATCCACACCTCCCATTTCCTCCATCCACAACCGATCGCTGCCTTTTCTTAGCCCACCGATGCTAATGGGTAATTTATTGCCGCCCGATGTGCTTGATAAGCACTGATTTCTTCCCGCTCCCGTGTCATGGAGAGCAGCTGTTTGGATGCCTGACCTGGAATGATTCTGCACCGATCGCTCGCATGCAGCCCTTGGTGCTGCAGCAGCCCAGATTAATAATAATGATGACAATCATGTGTATTAACAGCAACAATGATAATAATATCGAGACTTAAGTGAGATGGACTGTTTCCTAGGCTAAAAGGAAAGGAGCTGGGGCCCATATTTAGCATTGCAGATCCAGGCTTAAAAACAAACAGGAATACCAATAAAAGCAATAAAAGCAATAAAATCCCTGGATTGCCAACTCAGGGATACGATTCCTAGTAACTGAAGCCATTGCCCTCCCTGGGGTCAGTCTCACATTATGGGGCGAATCAAAATTAACTCCTTCATCCCAGGCTGGTGAGGACCCAGGCTTAGCCTGGGTGCACGAAGCTGTTTTTTCCCCATTTTCCACTGTCTTTGCAAGCTGAAGGGAAGAAGCAAATTTCACAGAGTTTTGTCTCTGCAGGTGATGTTTCTCCCTCAGCAGTGTTTCCAACAGAGTGGCTGAGTGAGGCGCTCAGGCAGTGAATCAGAAAACAAATATCTTCACCTCGGTATATCTTAGGTTTTCATCGGGACCTTTTGCTGTTAGCATTTTTCCATGTTGACAGCTATAGTGTTGGATTGCTTCTAGCAGATGTTTGAGCACTTTGGAAAAACCCTCCTGGCCACAAAGCCCTTTAAAGAATGTCCAACTTTTCTAAACAGCGTTTAAAATAGACAGAGAATTTTCCTAAAGACTAGAGAAGGAAATAATAATAATAGGGGGGGAAAAAATCTTGCAGTATGCCAAGGTCAGGCCAAATAACCAGTCTAAATCTAACCCCAAGCAAGACATGGAAATATCAAGTATTGGAAAAATAAGAGTTCAAATACCTAAGGGGGGAAATCTAGTCTTGCCCCACCTCTCCTGTAATTCCCCCTAAGAATGGAAAAACTGTGTGAGCCTGAGTTACCTGACACTTGTTAATCTCCAAACTTCTCCAGCCTCACCTGGAGTCAGACCTTCTTCCCCCACCTCTGCTCCCCCCAGCTTGAATCAAGGGTTATCTGCATTTAATGTTTAATTTGGATGAGACTGAGCTCCTCCAGGGCACAGAGTGAGATGCCTGAGGGCGTGTTGTCCTTGGGGCGATGGAGCTGGAGGTCTTCCTGTTGTATAAGCCATTTCTCCTGGTTGAGACGTGTTTGGTGCTGTGATTATGGACCTTGCTTAGGGGAGCTGGGGGCAGAGGAAGGCAGAAGAGCACTCGCCAAAGCACTCGCCCAAGCGGGTCCCGTTGTTCCACAGGTCTAGACCCATGCAACGGTCTAGACAGAGCCGTGCTTAGGTGTCCCCAGCCATGAACAGCAACGGGCCTCACTCGAGGTGTCCATGGCTCTCTGGAGCCTTGCTGGCACCAAGGATGGTCCTTCGATTGGGAGAGGCAACACGGGACCCTCGGCGGCAGCCAGGGGAGCCAGATGCCCTGTGGTTGCCTAGCAAACATTTCTGCACATCACAGCCTGTTTACACACATTGGGCATGACTGTTTCCAATGAGATGCCATCTGGAATAAGCACGGGCAACTTCAAGCGTGTATTTGAGCATTCGGGCAGGCTTAGAAAGCAGACAGAAATGTGGAAGCTAGCATGCAGCTATTTCCCAGGCCCGTGTACCTAGAAGCCAAGTGCTCCAGCTAAGCAGATTGTGCCCTATTAAATCAAAACAGCGCGTCGGCAGCAGCTCGGCTCATGAGATGTCTTCTGGTTTGCTGCTGATGGCAGCGTCTCCATTAGCTATGGATACTTGCCCTGCACTCTTAACTAAAATGTCAGTATCTCACTGCCTTCCTTCCCTGCTCCAGACGTGTTTCAGGAGAGGAGAGGTTAATTCCATAGGAGGACATACTAATTTCCCCAAATTATAACAAACCTCTGCTATTCTTGTTTTAGTTTTAAAAAAATCCAAAATATATTGTCTGGTTTGCTGCACTTGCGCATCTAGCCCTGGAGAATCATTAAAAAAAGGCGCCCAGGTCCATGTGACTTCTGGATGTGATGCCTCTTCCCTGAATTCTTCCTTGTTCCTTCTTCCTTTTTGACACCATCCCTCACAGCATCCTCCTGGGCAAGCTCCAAAGGTGTGGGATAGATGAGTGGACCATGAGGTGGATTAGGAATTGGCTTGATGGCAGAGACCGTCTGAACATTGAACAATGAACATTTACCTTTGATAGAAAACCTTAAAGAAAGACAACAGTGTGCTTTGGGGGATCCCAGAAGTTCGGGCTGTCTGGTATCATGAATAATGTCCTACTGAATCCCGGTAGTGCTGGATGCACAAATGGTTCTGGATTAGGCTGCAGAGCCTATTCCCTGCTGCAAAAATCTGTTCTTCACAGCGTCCAGGCCTCAGCGACGTGGGAATGCCTGCCGCTGGGGCTGGGCTGGGAGAGTAATATACTCCTTCTTTGAGAGCACACATGCGAGCTGAAGTCAAAATCAATTAACCTGATTCTCAGGTAGAGTAAGACCATTTTAACCGGCTGTAGTAATGGAAAGGGACTTCCTAATTACAGTCAATTATATTTATAGTCACTTCAGGGAAGTGTTCCTGGGCCTCAGGTTAATTGATGGACATTTAACTGGAGACATTGAGTGCCATTAGAAGAGCCACAACGGATTCTCTTCTCAAGCATATTCACAGACTGAGCTGACAGGGAGTTTTCTCAATTTGTGGACCCCAAGACCTTTCCCCAGCGCAAGGACGTTTCAGTTCCCTGGCACTGGACTTCTCTTGAGCCCTCGCAGGGCTGTCTGAACGGCAGGAGTCTTGCTCGGAGGGGAAGGCTCTGGAGCATCCCCTTTCCAAGGACACCTTGCACGGCAGCGGAACGAGCTCTTAATGCATCTATCCAAATTCATAATGCGCTTGTCGTCATGGTATCTAAGCGTTGCATAATGGGCTTTAAAACCAGAGCAGGGGCCTGGGGCTGTCATTTAAACCTACTTATATTTGGAAGGCTGAGGCAGGATGGGAGAGATGCACAGAGATTTAGAAGGGGCCTGCTGAAAGCAAGGGGCCACTTCTTTTAACCTGTTCGTAGCCAGATGTTGCCAACGCACCTCAGGTTTTTCCTCCTAGGTTGAAAGGAGGACGTGGGTCTGTCTTTCCCCGTGTCACTTAGCTGGACAGACACAGCTGCATCACTCACGGCCCCTGCACCAACCCCAAGGACTTGCTGCTGGTTTAAAGCAAAGCCCCGGTTGCGGTCCCAGAGCGGCGCCAGAAATATTAGTTTTTTCTTCCCTCTATTCGGCTGAAGGAGCCTTTTGACACCCCCCAGAGGCTGCATGCATGAAACTCAGGTGCCTCCCGCTTGTCTCTCCTGTAAATGGAGCAGAACAGACCTCTTGCTCTCCTGGAAAGTGAAGTTTAGGAATATCTCCAGCCCCTGGCTGCATCATGTTGTCCTTCTCTGAACCCTTCCCTATGTTTCAGTGCCATTGGAAGGGGCATGGACCGGAGCTGGGCGCACCAAGTGCCCAGAGCAAGGCAAAACTTTCTTTTTTTTTTTTTTTCCTTTTTTTTTCCATCAAAAAGTGTCTGTGGATCAAGGTTGAGCAGAACAGCGTCCAAGACCAAGGTTTTCATCGACAAGCAGCCCGCCTGCATCCCGTCCAATTCCTCCAGCTTTCTGCTTTCACATAAATAAAGTTGTAGCTGATCCTTTGGTTGATCTCAGCTTGATACGGCTACAGCAAAATCTTACATTCCACCTCAGACCTAATGTATTGCAGCCCACAATTTGCACTCAATAGCATCGGATGGGCAGCATAACCACACCAGGACTTCTGCATATCCAATGCACATTTCAATGCAGCCAGCAGAACTGGGACAGGAGAGGGGATTTATCTTCCAGGAGCCAAGCTGAAATGTTGCCTTTTCATTCCACTTTGTAATTAAATACGGTATTGAAACATTAGCATTTCCTGCATGGTGGAAATTTGTTGTCTGACCAGCTCTAATTAAAATCCACTTGTTTCGATGGGATACACTTATCATATAGATTAACTAAATGGCCCATTGCATTTATTATATGCTTTATTATGCACACATATATTTCATTATATATAGTTCCTTGGAAGACTTTTGCTCTGGAAATGGTATCAGTATTGATAACAGCACTAAATAGCTCCGTGTTATACTTGTCACGCAGCCAACCTCTAATCCTTTTAGCCAGGCTCTAATAAAATAATACGCTGGCACGGATAAAAAAACTCCTGACGACAGCAGAGGCTTCTGGTGCCTTTGCGAACTTCCCCGGAGCGATCTCTTCAGTTCAGAGGTGGAAAGGGAGCGTGTTCCACCTCCTGCTCCCATTTGGGCTCCCTGGCTTTGCAAGCCTCCGTTTGCGAGCCTCCGTTTGCAAACCTCCAGTGCAAGCATCCCTTTAAGTTCCCGTTGTTCCCCCAAGAGCCTCGTGCTGGATGTCACCCGGGGAATGGATGTTTTCCCCCGTTTTGCTTTCCTGATGAAATGGACTTGTCGAGCTCTGTGGGGAATTGCTGCATTCGACACGGGCGGTCTCAGCTCCCCCGGCCCCACAAAACCCAGGCGGCAGAGGGCAGAGCGCTGCCTGGCCCAAGGGATTTATCACCTAATTCTTGCTCGCTCCTGCTCCTCATAGATGGCATTTGGGATCCTAATGAACAGGCAGAGCTCCCCCCGGCTTGGGGCGTGTGGGGGGGACCTGCCCACTGCATTTCTGTGGGTTTTTTTCCATTTTCTTGTTCACATCAGGCTTCCACTCTGAACCTCGGCATCTGCTCTGCTGCAAATACTAATCAGGTTTAATACGAAGCATCAGTCATAGCCGAGCTCTGCTACGGAACAAAAATCTCTGCATCAGGCAACAATTCTTCAATCTTAATGAAGCCTTGCACAGGAAAGCTGCTCCCGCTCTGCCCAGCCGAGAGCTGGGAGGCAGAGATGAACTTTAGATTGCAAGCCCCAATAAATGGGTCTGCTTTACATTCTTTCCCCCGAGCAGGTAGGTCCATAGGTGCTGCTAATGGGCTTTCAGCCATTCCCGCTGACTTGGCAAGCCTCGAGGAGGAAAAAAGTCCCCGAGTCCAGGCACAGATGTTACTTCTGCCCCTGAACGTACCTTGAATATTACTATGGTTGAGCTGAAGATACGCTGCTGTGACGGAGGACACGCTCCGAGCTTGGTCTGTATAGACACAGCAGAGAGAAGAGCTTTGTCCAAAGGCATCGGGGTGATTTTCTGTGGTTTCGCAGCGGGACGCTTCCTGAGTTTAAAATGTTCAAAGGAGTCATAGCTCTTGCCAGAAAACAAAATATTCATGAGTGTTTGGGAAATGACATTTTAGGACTGGGTTTCCAGGCAAGGAATGTCAAAGTAGGGATGCCGAGGTCTCCTCCTCCTTTGCTCCTGCTGCTGCTGGGTCCTGCATCTGGAGCGGGGTTCATGCTGAGGAGAGGGCCCCACAATCTCCCCCACGGGGACAAGAGGAGCTGGGGGTCATTCTGCCCATGGTGCAGGGCTTTGCATTAGCGAAGCTAATCCAGGCTGTGATGTTATGGGCAGGCTCCCCTCTCCTTGGCTTAACCGCGGGGCGATCACTGTTGGCGTGCACGGCACTCGTGAAGCTCCTCTCACCAAAGCCTGTGTGCGAGAGCACTGAAACGCAGAGGGCTCCCTGGGACTTACGCTGCAGTCAGAGACGCTTCTTTTCAGCCTGCCCAGGCAGAAGAACGGACAGGGAGTCTGACGTGGCAAACTTCCATTTTTCTAATGCAAAGCGCCGTGTTCTTGTCCACAGCGATAACACTTTGCAGCCAGAAGGAGCACGTCTGCCGGGAGCACCCAGCCACGGCTGCTAATTAGCACCTCATAGATCTGCGAGGCAAGGATCGTTTTTCTTTCATGGAGAAACTGGGTTAATGTGATCTCTTACCAGGGAAAAGGGGAGCATTAAATAATTGAGATGAGAAACAGCTGCAACGTGGGCAGGTCAGACGCGGGCAGCACAGACCAGTGTGGGAGCTCTGCAGAGCGAGTCCCTCCAAGGGGGCTGAGACGCAGAAGGGAAGGGGGAGAGCATGGGCAGCTCTGCTTTCCCTCCACGCTTAAGATCTTATTATTTAGAGAGCACCGTGGCCTAAATGAAAGGGATGACTCACCCTGCTTAGTGGTTTTAAAGCATCATCGGAGGATTTTCATTTTACTTTATTTTATTTAGGAAATGTGTTATCTGCCTGTGTAGTCGGGAGCTGGCTGAGCTGTAAGACAAACGTTGCTAAGAAATTCATGTGCTAGGTGGAGCAAGCGCAGGATGCAGAGAGAAGAAATAAAACAGCCGTCCACAAATCCTGTGCTGCAAATGGCACCTGTGTGCACCTCACACCTCCCAGAGCTGCAGAAGCTCCGTCAGACAGAGAGAAGTTAATGCCTTGTGTTCACCTTCCTGGGCTGCAGCAACGAGGGGACTTAGGGAAAACCTTCCTGACTCTTTTTCCCACCTTTGCTTGGGAAGTGACCTATGATGTGGATATTGCAGTTTCTAGTCGCATGCAGGACCATTCACCTCGAGGGAATCCGCTGGCCAAAAGGGGCTAATTCCACTGTCAAAGCCTTTGCCTATAACCACAGGGCCCTGGTAGGAAGCCTCTAGAAAAAGAAAAAAGGTGGCTGCTCACCGAGATTAATTGCCACAGCGTTTTGGGAGGCATGAGAAGGTGAGAGGCACCAGCACGGAGCCGTGTCGAGAGCAGTGCTTACCTAGTGCAACCCCATGTAATCGCTCCGCCGCGGCGCAGCAGCAGCTTGCTCTGCAAGGATGTGCCTGCAGTAAGCAATTGCTTTCATCAGTGGCAGTTTCTGCTCCCCTAGAAGAGCTACTCTTACTAAAGAGCTAATTTCCAAAACTGCATGAATTTTGCTGCCCCTCCCCATGAGCCCTGCGTGTATCTTAAGGAATCTGGGTTGGTTTGGATCCCCTGAACCAAGGATCTGGTTGCAGCTGGGATGGTGTGTGCCTTATCTCTGTGCCTGCTTGGGAAGGGCTTTTTCACTTGCCCAGATTAGCTATGAAGCTAAACCTTTGAAGACGAAAGGAAATGCAGGTGCGTGGTGGGGGCTGGGAAAAGACGACAAAAAAAGTTCTTCTGTCAAGTGTTTCTCACCAAAGGTATTTCCAAGTGACGCCCAAAGGCCATAGTCTCTCTGAATAAAATAAAATAAAGTAAAATAAAGTAAAATAAAGTAAAATAAAATAAAATAAAATAAAATAAA
>JAVCKT010120294.1:0-20838 GCA_032273925.1 Rhynchotus rufescens
TAAAACACTAGGAAAATAAAATGGAGAGTGCATTGAAGTGTGGGAAGAAATGTTGTGTATACTGAAAACCTTATTAAAATCCTGAACCTGTCCTGTACGTTGGAAGAGAGAGAAAGTTAAATCTATATCGTGTGAAGTTTGCTGGTAGGCTCCCAAATAGCCTTGCCTATAGAGATTTTAAAAGCGTGAGTGCAGCAGTCTTCATAAAGATTCATGTCAAAGGGCAGAATAAGAAGCAATGTCTTATGATCTTAGCTGATGTAAATCAGTGTGATTCTGTGGACTTCCTGACTTGGCTAGGAACAGAACTTTATTTTCAGTGATTGGAGTTTTTTTCTTAATCACCTTTTTGCAGAAATAATATTAATTCAGCTTGTTACTTAGGTCCTGCAATTGAAATTCAGGTATAAAGTAATATATTTTTTTAAAAAGTGTCATCCTCAGTGTCATCTGATAGGCTTGGTACTTTCCTGAGCCGGTTGGGAAAACTTTAACAGTTGTGTCTTTCCCATGGTTAAGAGCTCTGACCTGGAAGCTTATCCAGCTCTTCTTTGCTTGTCCACATGCAAGTTGGGAGTTAATGTATTAATGTACATGTTAGTTTACCTGCTTTGAAGCTGCCTGCTCTAAATATCTCTTTTTGTTGTTGTTGTTGTGCTGGTGGCTCTTCCCATAACAGCTTTGCCCGATTTAGCTCCTGGCAGTCCAATGAACGGTTATGAAGGAGAACCTGAGCAGCGTAGGGCATTTCTGGAAGCAATGTGCAACTATCCGTATCCGATCCTTTGCAGGAGCCTTCTGGGGTGCCCTTCTGCAAGGGAAATGTTGCGAAGATGAGTTGCAGTCCTGTTGTTTGTATATGAAGTGAGCTCAGTAAAATAAAACAGTTGTGCTGCTGGAACAGTACTGTTCCTGCCTTAAATGCATTCTGGTGACAAGCTGATATTAAACTAAGCACACTGCTGCCAGTATTCTGATAGTGTACCATAATTAATGCTGCCTTACCCAAGGAACCTTCTAGAAGCGTTTAAAATGCAAATGCTGCTCTTAAGAGATGTGTCTTGCTTTGTGTTTAGACAAGAAAACAGAAGAGTGCTTAGCCCTGATTCAGGGCAGGAGTCTTGTGGCATAAATGTAAAGAACAAAAGGAAATGAGTGATTTAATAATTATAGAAGAGAATCAAGCTTACTAATAGCAGTGTCTGTAATGCCCCGTGGAACATAACGTGCTGAATGCAGTACTCGCCTCATCAGGAGCACAAGCACTAGCAGGCCACCTTGATTGGAGGACATTGACTCGTGCTTTACTGTGGTTGGTAATTACTGGGTATCTCTTCCTTTACTGTTCCCTACTCTGCTACTCAGTATGTACTCATAGATGTCCTTCACTGTTCAGAAATTGGTTTAATTAAATCATTTCTCTGTATTTAGGTCAAGTGGCAGTGGTGTCACTACCTATGTGAAGGAGCCTGGTTTGCTCGCCCTGCCAGCTCTGCTGTACCAGTGTGTGTTGGCTTTAGCAGGACAGATTTTCCTGTGCCCGTGGTGACACTGGTGTGGCTAGATACAGGCTGTGATTGCAACGGCTTAAGTAGTCTGACTGCACAGAGATGAGCAGGGAGTGGGGAATCAAAGTGATTGCAAAATGCTGTTGAGAGCTCGTCACGCAGTGGTGGGCATCCCACACTAAGGGAACTTGTGCCCCGTGAGTGCCATCCAAACAGAACCTATGGCAATAATTCCCATGCCTAGACAGGAGAGTAGCTGCTCCAGCTGAATGACTATCAGGCACGAATCCATTGTCCATATGGATATCTGGGAGGTGCCTCGATGCTTCATATGCCTGAGAAGCACGACGTGCCCTTGTCCTCCACACTTCCTGGTGATGCCCTGCAGCACCAGGTGCTGGATCCCCGTAGCTGGAGGCCTCCTCTCTGCCACAGCGCATCCTAATTGCCGTGATATCCCATGGACCGGAGCTCGCCGTAATCCTTCCTGACTGGAGTCCTAGCAGGGCCTGGCCTCCCAGCTAACTCTTGTGTCTGTCAAGACGTGTCATTGTTTTTGTATTGCAGATGTATAATTAGATAAATAAACACAGGATGAATGAGAGAATTACCTTTGTTTTTTTTTTTTTTTTTTTTTTTTTTTTTTTTTTTTTTAAGGCAGGACTTAATTTTGTTTCCTGAGAAACTATGTCTCTAAATCTTATGGAAGATAAGATTTAACAAGATTAAACAAGAAGTTAATGGGGATCATGTTGGTTCTTTTGACTTGGTTCTTTCTCTATCCTGTACGCTCATATCAGGTTATGGAGAATAGTTAATTCTTTAGGGAAACAACAACTCTTCTGTTGGGAAGCAATGTCCCTAACATGAAAAATGCTTTTTTGTATTCCTTGCATGTAGCAGTACTTTTCTGCTGATTCTTAATGTGAAACTTTAAGTGTGTGTTAAATGTCTTTTTTCTATGCTTTTCTGTGTTTTTCTATTTGCGCAGAAATTGTTTTTTTCTGAAAATAGCCTTAAATCACAATTCATAGGAATATTAGGGGGCAGATTGTAATAATCAGTTTATGGGTATTGTCCATAATGTCCAATGGGTAGAGGAAGCCTATATGTGAGGGAATCTCTTTTGGACATTGAGGGAATGTCTCTTTGATTTTCTTTTACATTTCCCTCTCTTTGAGCAATTATAGTATTACAGTTTTACTGCTCTATGGTTGATTATTCTTTCATTATTGAAATGTGCTACAAGTCCATGTTGTTGGGAGTTCTGTAAGGGAGACTTTTTTTAATTTGAGATACAATACTGGAAAAATAATAGTATTTTTTAATACCAATTAAGGAGATCTTTCTCATTGGAGCTGCATTTTCAAACAAATCCCCAATTCACAGAAACAGGTTACCTGTTCTCTATGTACAACTTGAGTCTTATTTGCAATGACACTTATGTTTGTGCTGAACTAGCTGTGAGAAGTTGTCATATAGATGATGTACATGATGTTGGAAGTCCTCTCTTTTTGCATCCATTTGCAACCACAGTTGTTTTGCTGCAAACACCTTATGTAGAGTTGTATTTCTGGAGGATGCAGACAGCTTTCTTATTTAGTAAAGGTAATAAACCTTTGGGGGAAATTCTGAAACCTTGTTGTGTTCTCGATGTATGAGATTGATGAATTTACCCATTCCAGGAAAAAGTATCTAGACTCTCAGTCTCCATTTTGCTGGAGTTTTGAGGCTTCTGATTCAAGAATATGTGTCAAACTATATATTCTTTTAAGTATGCTATTGATGGCTTTTCTTCTTCTAAGTGAACCTGAAAAGCACTGTATGAACACAGAGCAGCAGGTCTGCCTGCATGAATAACTTGTGTTCGTTAATCACAGGATTGAAAAACTGTCACCTCAAAAAGGTGTCTTCCAGAAGGACAAAGACAAAGCCCCTGGACTGTGCTAAGTGACAGGGCATGCCAGACCAAATGCCAATTCATTTTGAGGTCTGTGAAAGGTGGGCAATAATAAGGCAGCTTTGCAAGTCCTATTTGACCTATCTTCTATACTTAGTCATTTAATCCAAGGCTTGCTTTAGGGTAACAGTTAGGACAGACTAGGTTGAATTTGCCCTTTGCTTGCTGTGAAACAGTTCACTTTCCTTTTCTCCCTCTTTTATATTCTCTCTCTCATTTTGTTTTTTTGAAAGAACAGCTTCTTCAGGCCTTGGTAGGAGCTTTTCACGGGCTGAGATGAATTTGAAGCAAATGATTGCAGGGAAGGCACTTCGGGTTGTGCTGCTTATCATGATATTGTGACAAGGGCTTATATATTTTCAAATCGAGGAACTTGAACTTTTAAACATTCAGTGGGTTGATTTCAGAGACTTCTAGTGCCAGAGCAGAAGGATAAATGCTGCTCACTGTGAATCTACCAGGGACATAGTGCAACAAACTTCCAGCAATTTTATCCAAACAGTTTCTTTAACATCTTTGCAGTATTCTGCAGAGTTGGAGGGAATAACACAGATTTAGAAACCTGGAGTGATGAAATACACCTGCTTTGCATCAGAACCACCGCATTGTTATTTATAAAACTAGTCTTTTATGTGTACACCTAAATACATTAGACACTCTGCAGATATTTGTGAAGGTAAATACTCAATCTGTGTGTACATAAGTAGATATTGGATGCATCTCCTTCACTCATGTTTGTAGGGGAGGGGAGAAGAACAAAGTTAAAAGTTTCCTGGAGAATAGAAATACTTAGAATCAGCACAATCGAAAACAGTGTTCCTAACTTGGGAAAAAAAAGTATCCTTAGAAATTACTTTTTGTCCTTGATAGCCAGCTTGCTTTATTTCTTTCCAGTACTTATTTTACAGATGTCTTGCAACCCAGTGTTTGAGACTCCTAGGGGATGAAGGGCTGTTTATTTAATTTGTCATTACAGGCATAAATCACAACCCTCTTGTGCTAGATGCTGTACACAGTTAATAAACGATCCTTGCCCCAGGTGCTTATGAATTAAATCTGAAACATAAGATGGTGGATAGGTGCAGCAAGCAGAGTAAAGAAAGGCCATAAATATTGCTCTTTAGAAAGATAGATTACGTCTTGGCCAATGTCAAGCTTATTGGAGACTTCCCAGAATGACAGAGTCTTGATAATGGACTTGACAGGAACAAAAGTATCTTTAAAGTATTTTTAGGGAAATTCTTCCACATTCCCCAACATGTTTGCAAGAAAAAGTGGAGTCACTTCTATAGAAGATTACTGTATAAATTAGCTTGTTAATCAGTGTTAGGATTTGACATTTCCCTTGTGATTGAGGCTAGGATGTAGGCTGCTCTAGCAGTATTTTGCTGTAGCTTTAGGGCACAGGCAAGACAAATATTAGTAGACAGAGCTATTGACTTAGATGGTCTGGAATT
The DNA here is from genome assembly GCA_032273925.1 of Rhynchotus rufescens. Lineage (NCBI taxonomy): Eukaryota > Metazoa > Chordata > Aves > Tinamiformes > Tinamidae > Rhynchotus > Rhynchotus rufescens. The sequence goes on from JAVCKT010120294.1 coordinate 4,926, forward strand.
ACTGAGTAGGGTACCAAAGGGGTCTCACTATTTTTATTGAAAGTCTGGTAGACTGCAAACACATCCAGGTGTGCAGAAAGGACACTTGGGGAGGTAGTTAGCAATGAGGGTAAGAGGGAGCAGTTGTAGGCTCAACTTTTTTTTTTTTCTGGAAGTTTTCAGAGCTGTTATTATTGCTGTTCTTCATTGTCAAGGGCAGATTGGAAACCACGATTTGCCTCCTTCCCTGCAAGAGGGTAAGTCACTTTCTCCTGAGTTGCCCCGTTCTTCCTTGAAAGCCGGGAGTGGTGAATTTTCATACCTTCACATTGAAACAAATCAGATGTGCTGAGGTGATTATGTTTGCAGTTTTGTGATGGAACGTGCAGTGTAATAACCATACTGCTTTTTGGTTTCATTATAAATACCAGATGTCTGAGGCACTGAGGCATCATTTTAGCCTGGCATTTTCACTTATTGAGGCAGTATTGATGGAGGAGGATTAAGGAGCCATCAGATGCCAAACTCCATTATGTCAGCTTTATGTAGGACTGTCAAGCCCTAATAATTCCACTGGGATTTAGCCATGACCAGCTAAAAAGGCATGCAAAACATCTTGAAAGCAAAGTGAAAGCTGTTATGCGCCGTCAAAATGTAAATGTAAAATTTACATTTTACATTATCAAGATGTAAGTGATTCTAATTTAATGAATGCCTAATTTTACAACTTTTGCTTAGCCATTTAAAACTATATCCTAGTCTTTAAGTGCATAGTGGTCAGCTGTTGGGAATGCTCTCTAAAGAAGACTTTCAAATGTCTGTCTATTTTGGTATCTTACAACTGTGACTCACAAGAGCCTTGTGAAAATATATCGAATGGGCTATAAAACGGATTAGATTTTTTTTTCTTCTCTTTTGGGCTGACGTCCTTATATCAACTGTTTGCAGGCAGGCCTTTCAGGCCTTTTCAAAGGGAGATAATTCATAAAGAGCTTCCCTGCTAAGATGCTTTCCTGAAAACATGAGACACAGGCAGTATGTCTCTGACCTCTTTTAGACTATTGTAGGATATTTTTAAATAAAATAATCCTGTGAAGAATTGATTTTACTCTTTATCTGTTTCTTTTGGAGATTCTAGATATCTACCTGTCATTTTTTTCCTTCCTATTTTTCTGTGTTCAGGAAGTAAGTTTTGGGATTTAAAATATCAAATGATATCTGTATGTAAACTCAACTGTTACTATTTTATAACTCTGTTTATTTTTTCACATGGCCTTTACTTGACAACTTTTGCAAAAAGAGAGGTATTGGATTGAGGTGAAGATGACCCTTCGCAATTGTTGGCAAAGATCTCTTAACCTGCAGAATTTTCCCTCCAGCAGATTATATATCTGTTGTATATCTAGCCAAAAATGCCACAGTAAATCAACGTGGAATTTGGTGCTTTGAGCAGAGTTATTTCATCTTTATGGATGAAAGAAGCTGATGTCTTTAAAGATAATGAATGGGAACTGAAAATGTGTCCTGAGACAAAGCAGACTCCTACAGAACACTCAGTTGTACTTTTTATAAAAAATTGAACTGATTGTATTCTGTTTTTCTGCTTAGATTCATGAGCCATATTTTCATTTGTCATTTCTAGCAGTGAATTGCAAAGCCTAAACACAGGAGGTGAAAAATACGGAGTGTGCAGAGTAAGAGACAGATTTCTGGAATAAGGCTTCAACTTCTGTGATGTTATCTCTATTCAGAAGTAGCAACGAGGCCAGTAGGATTTCTGAAGACTTTGAGCTCTGCTAAAGAGGCAGAAGTGCAGCAGACCTTCTCGAGCAAAAGAGGCATAATGGTGTGACTGACAGGAAAGGGTGCTCGGAGAAACATGTTCCTGTAGCTATAGGAAGAGTTTTCTCGGCAGGAACTTTACTCAGATCCTTGGCTGTTGGACTGGCTTATTGCAGGTAGTTTTGTCTAATTCTTAACAACATTTCATTTGTTTCATGTTGTTGGTCACTGATGTGTACCCTTTCTTTTGGGTATTCCCTCTTGGCAGACCTATCCAGAATCTGTCTGTTTGACTTCTGGGTTTCCTGCCTGTGATTACTCAATGTCTTATGCTTACATTTTTTTCCACCGCAGTTTATAGTTAGCTACTTTGCCTAGATCCCAGTAATTTGTTGCTATGGCTGCTGGATGCTCTCCCTGGCTTTGTGTGCTCTAATGAGCTCAATAGTTCATCTGGAGCCTCTGCATCTGGTAAAGATAATAAGGCTGACATGTCCCTTAGTCACAGCCCAGCCTGTGCCCAAGGGCACGCAGGGGCTTGGGCTTTAAAATAGACTTTCCTTCCAGAGCTGCTGTGCTCAAGCCCACAGTAGTTACAGAACAAAATGTTCTTAGACATTTGCCTGAATAGCATCAATCAGTGGTATTGCTTATGATGGAGAAAGCTATTTTTGAAGCACATAGAATAAACAGGCTTTTGCTTTCCTGCGCTACCAAAATCCAGACCCAACATTCTTTGTTTTAATTTAATTCGGTCAATTGGTGTGCTTTGATCAGAGTGAAATGAAAAAGGAGGAAAAAATGGAAAGAACTTTTCCTTCTGGTCTGAAATGATACCCGATTAGACTGAGGAGAGGCTGTGCGCAGCGTTGTGGCTGTGACTGAGGGGGCAACTGTAAGGAACACTTGCCAAGCATAGTAAGAAATTGGTAAAAATGGGAATAAAATCAAGGGAGATCCCTTGCATAATGAGGGCTGTGAAGAGTTAGGTTGGTTTGTTGGGAAAAAGAGGGCAAAGTCTTGGCTTATTAAAAAGTTTCTCCTCTGTTCTTGTGGAAATGTGCTAAGAGCAATTTAGCCTCCAGGTTTTGTGGCTCTGCTGAGCTGTGGTTAAGAGGAGACTGCGCTTCCCAGGTGGAGCCTTAGCCGGACACTTCCACAGGGATTCGAGTTAGTCTCCTCAGTAGCAATAAACGTGTCCAGGACATCCCTGCTGATGGGGCCTCTTTGCACTTTCTGGAGCTGAGGGGGCACTTGGAGAATGTTGATTGTGAAATAGTGTGAACTGCTGTTAAACACTCTACCAAATCAGATGTGTGGGAGCTCACAGTGCTCCATGGATCAGCAAGTGTGAGATCTTGTGTTCCTTCAAACAGGAAAGTTGGAACTTGTGTTTTGCTGCTGCAGAAGTGAAGGAAACAGTAGCATGTCTAAAGGTATCTAAAGCTAGAGGAATTGAATCTATGTCATACTGATGGATGCAGATGCACTGAATCTCCTGATTGCTGTATTTTAAGAAATACGATTTGAGAAGCCAATTTATTGACACCTGTCTTTGTGATGGAATGTCTTTGGTAAGAGTGTGTATGCCCTTTCTATTTGCATCATTATTAATATGCCTACTGCAGATGTTTACAGGTTCTATACTTTGCATGTGCAATGAGTGTTTTATATGTGTGCTTCACATACAAAGGTATAGTGTGAGCTGGAGACAGCTGTGAATCGGGTGTTGTTTTCTAATTTTTTGAGTAAATGGAGAAGAGATGTAAATGTCCTGTTATTTCATGATGCAAAGTTATGAGATGAAGCGCATATTTCTGAAGTCAGATGGAATTCTAAAAAATGATTTCCAGAAGAATGGTGTGAAGCCTTCTGATGCATCTTAGGAGTGAAATCTGCGTTGCTATGAAAAGCAAAATTAAAAAAGGAGTAGCTTACCCCGTAGTTCTATTTTGTATGTTTTTTGTATTGACTAAAAATGTAAAGCTGAACTAAATGATAGGTCACCCTTCCAGCTGACATTTGATCTGGAGCCTTGCAGTCTTGGGAGAGGCCTTTGAAGTCCAAGAACAGATTTTACAAATTGGATGTGACTTTTACCTGTGTGTAGCCCCTCAGTGCTTTCCTAGCCTCTGGCAGGAGGAGTTCATCTGTGCAAGTGCTGTGGGATAAAGCTGTATTGGTGAGCAGGAGGGATGTGGGGCACATAAAACATTTATGGTATTTATTTTTAAAATAAAATTTGAAACAAAAATGATGTTACTAGTAAAATACATGTATAGTAAAATACCAGTGCTTAGTCACATTGCTTTGATGTGCTCCATTCCCATTTCCCATGCTTGCGTATTGCCTGTCCATTTTTTTCCTTGAAATTCCTCAGGAAAGAAATACAGCTGTGAATCAAATAGCTAATGCAGGAACAGAAAACAGCTAATGTAGATTTGCTGCTAGCCACTTGACAGTGACAAATACCTCGAGTCTTACTTCCAGCTCCAAATAATAGAGGTAGCATTAAACAGGACATTTAGATCTCTGCTCTTATTTCTCTTTATTTTTATTTCTTTTTAACTAAACTCCTCACTCAGTCCTGATCTAATAGAAGTGAGAGAGTAGGGAAAGCATAAGGCACTTGCTCCATCTTTAATGTTTGTAGAAGCCAGTGGAAGGAATACACTAAATGGGTGTAGTTTCTAAGACCGGGAAGTTTTCTGGCTACCAGTTCAGTTAAGCTGGGAATAGCAAACATTCCCTTTGTGTGTGACCATGCTTTTCCAGGGAATAAGCGTGCTGCCTTGGGGAAGAGTGGGAGCGCAGGCAGACTTCTATTTTTGACACCCCAATGGACCTCAGATCGGGCTCACTGGATAGCCCAGACTGTACAAATGGAAGTGGTGCTGGTCTGCGTTGCCACTTTTGCAGATGCACCAAATCTTTGTGCTAAAGACAGTTCATTTGTTGTTTCAAATACTGTTCTGTCCCTTTGCCATGCCTGTTTCTTGCTGTCAGTGTGATTAGACTGTGATGCTTGAGACGCTCAGCTCAGCTCCCTAAATGCCTGCACGCCAGGGAGGCAGGAGGAGCAGGGATGACCCGGGGCTGCCCCCTAACCTGCCTGCCCGTGCCCTGGGCTGGGCCTAAGCCAGTGGTGTCTTCCGCGCCCCGCGTCTGCCCCGTGGCACGGCCGCTCGGGCACTTTGGCTCTCTTGCTGTGCTTAGCGCCATGCAGCATTGCCCACGCTCCCTGGAGCTCAGTTCCTTACGTTTGTGTCCTTCATCGTTTCTGGGCTCTAGTCCACGGGTAGCTGAGAAGATGTGAGGTTAAAACTGTCTGCTGTGTGGGTTCCTACACCAGAGCCCTCCCTGGCAGCAGGGAGAATAGGAATATCACTGCTGTCTCAGTTAACACAGCAGGAAACGTGCTAAATCCGGCTACCGAGTGATCTAGTGAGGCTTAATTTATGGGATTTTATGCAGCACTTTGTTTTTCTTCTTTTATTATATCTATCACTGCAGTAAGTACCATGTAGCTTGCTTACTAGCACTTTTTTTTTTTTTTGTTCCAGTTCCTTCTTAAACCAGATTGATGCTAACAGTCATTGGGTCCGTAATGTTAGTCAGATAAATGTGGTTCTAGTGGTTGAATATCTCATTCTGTACATGAATAATTACAAAATCTGAATTGTAGTTGCATGCATTTGGAAGTGTGTGTGTGTATCTACATACACACAGAGAAAGACATATCCTTGGATTTCCCTCTCCTCATTTATATATTACTGCCTTATTGAATATTCCATGGCACTTTGCAGCAGATTTAGGTATCTGTCTTATCACTGAATTGATGCTTTTTTAAATATCATTGTTTTGGCTTAGAAAATAAATATGTATAGAAATGTACTTACAAATCATCTAGATATATTTTTCTAGTTTCTTTTGAATATCCATATTTTATATTCTATTCTTTCCAAGCATATGATTTTTTGTAAGAATGTTTTGTTATTGAGCAGCGGCATCTACTCCAAAAAGGAGTTTTATAGCCCGAAGCTCATTTAAAGACCAAAGACACTTAAAATTGAGGGTCATGGGGAAAAGTTTTCGTGAATGTCATCACAGAGAAACTTTTGCTTTCCAGATGCCTTTAGAAAGTAAGGGAAGCTTATCTGCAGCATCAAGTCCATTTCCAAAAGACTGGATTCATGGCAAATTTTTATCGTATTTTTTTCTTCATTCCTTAAGCAAAGGATGGGGTTCTAGGGCTATTCCTCCTTCACATTCAGGTTGGTTTCACTTCTTTCATGAGCTGTAGGGTTTTTGCTTTGCCAAAGCTGCATGCAGCTGCCTCCGTGTGCAGGCAAACACCAGGGAGTACCTGCCCATCAAAAGGACTGGCCTGGCTAAGACTTGTACCAGCTTAAATGGGGCAAACCAGGATTATATTTACTGCAGGTTGTGCCTATCCTCTATCTGCAGTGCCCCGACAAAACCTGGGAGAACCACCAGGCTTTGCCCTGTGAGCTCTATATGCCTGAAAAGGTGGGAGGAGAGAGGGGAGAAAGAAAAGAGTAGAAAGAAAGGTAGAAAAAACTTGCAACTATTTCTGGAAGAGATTTAAGCTATGGTAGCCTCAGGGAGCAGTAATTTGTATTCAGCAATTCGAGTGCTTTACTAACTTCCTTGCTATTCAGTGAATAAATCCATGCTTATTTAGAACTATATTGACATGTACTCTAGGTGTTTCTAAGACATGTCAATATTTTGTATGAACACAGGCACTTTTCAAAATATATTACTGAAAAATCTTAATGGTGCTTTTCTACTATATATATATTATATATATGTATGTAATATGTTGCTCTTCAATCCATTTCTATAATGAAGCTTTGAACTCCAAGGGTGTAAGTAAGGTTAGTGGAAGAAGAAAGTTCTTAAGGTGTCACTGCTGCACGTGCTGTGCATTTTAAAGAGCATTAAATTCACTTTACTTTTGAGTTCTATTCTTTTAAATTCCTGTTTCCAGATTTGGACTCTACCTCTTTTATATGTCTTTATAAATCTCTTTTTTGTAGCAAAGTGTATGTAAGTGCTTGCACATTCAATTATCTGTCTCTAATTTTGAATTTTACTTGTTTACTTTCTTAGTGGAATAAGACTGGGTATATGCTGCCTGTGGTTTCATGAAGTGGGATTTGTTTTCTGGGGAAATAACAAATTAAAGTCGGTGAATTAATTGATTGCTTGTGTCTTGAAATGGACTTCCTTGATTTGATGGGCTGGGAATGCTCGGAAGAGAATGAGAGGAAAGGATTTGTGCTCTTGAGAGAAGCCTTAAGGTTAATACAGTCTTGTCAAAGCTTGTTATGTATTTTAAAAGGGAAAATACAAGGAGAAAGGAAAGTAAATTTTGTAAAATCCAAGATTAGACTGCATAGAGTTATAAATACAGCAATATAAGCTCAATTCTTCGTTCACAAATGCAGGTTATAAACAGGGCCAAGTCCCTGGAGCCGTTGGCAGTGCATGGGTAACCCCGTGCAGCCACTGTTAATCCCGGCTTCCCAGCAAGGGAATCGATGTCAGTCTCCGCGTGCAGGAGCCAGCGCGACGGGAAGCGGCGCCGCCGCTCGGGGCTGGGATGCGGCCGTGGGCTGAGCAGGGAGCGCCTGTGAGTATGGGGGCAAAGGAACTTCGTTTATGCAGCCTTAACGTGGAATTAACTGAAAATCCAAGCGACTTTTCTGACCGATTCAGACTGGATAGGGCATCATTTTTAATGTTCTTGAACATTTCGGATTTTCAGTAATTGCTGTAAATATTTCTTCTTGTTTTGTAAATATTTTGAGGAATAATCATATTCTCAAATATGAAATGAATGAGTAAGCAGTTCTGTGAGCCCTTTCTCAAAAAGATACAAACTGGTTTAGTTTTTTATTGCAAATCACTTGCTTAGCTGTAATCTAGGCAGTGCATAATACTTTCTTGCATGATAGTTTTGAGGTTATAGAACGTGCTTTAATTGTCGTAGGTGAGGAATTCTTAACTGTGCTGCAATTATTTGCATTTTTAACTCATTTCTTTACACTTAGATGTTTCATTGTCAGGGGAAGATTGTGGTGGTTCATTAAGGATGAGAAACTGGAAGGGGGCTCTTGGTGCAGGGCCAGCTTTAGTGATGCTGGTGAGAGCCACGTTCATAGCCTTGCTAGTCTATGGTGCCTAAGGATGTCTTTCACATGGCCAGCACCCTTCAAGTTATTGAGCATTTCTTGGGGAATAATTTTCCTCTATTCAAGTATTCTTTACTGAATGCAGTAAATTGAAGATTATTTAAACCTCCCTCCACACAGAATGGAAGCTGACCCATTCCATGGGTGGAATTGCCAAGTGCAAATCCTTGGGCTAGTTTTGCATCCCAGGTCAGTGACTTGCTGCTTAACTTACACTTGTTAATTTTACAAGCTGCAGTGAAGTAGAAATGTACATAATTTAATTCTAAAACCAGGTCATGACATCTTTCTATTTGAAACTAAATTACAGTGTGTTCAATGAATGATATATGTTGTTGAATAATGCCTAGCGGCAAATGGTAATAAAGATATACTAATTGTTTGAGTTAATAGCAATGTTTTAACATATATTAGATAACACAATTTAGCCTTAGTAAAGGAAAGAAGTTCTTGACAGATAAAGAAATTGTAGATGCATCCGTGACAATGCCTTGCCTAGAGGTTGTGATGTGCAGGCATTAGGATGTGCATTTTGAAATGTCACAAAAGCAAAAATGGTACCTGACAAACTGCAGGCTAGAGTTTGGAGACAGTCATGGCGGGGAAAAAACCCTAGCATTAAAAAGCAGGTGAGAAGAAAGCCTTAAAGGATAAAGAGGGAGTCGGAGAGGCTATTGATGACACATTTAATTAAATGTTATATATTGTTCAACATAACTTTCAATTTAATTTACACTTTATAGGTTGGAAAGAATTCAAGAGAATTATGTAGTCCAAATAAAACTTGACCCAATTTATTCAAATGGGGTCCAGCTGTGGACACAGTATTTTTCATGGATAAATCCCTGCTGGCTGCACCCAGTGCCCAAAAGTGTGTCCCAAGGGGACCCTTACCATGATTTGCTAAGGGACCACAGTAAGGTTGACCTGCCTGTAGTTTTCCTAGTCTTTTTCATGTTCTATTTTTCATATAAGGCTTTATTGCAAGTTCCTTTTCAAGTGCCCTTTGGCTGATCAAGTGCTTTTAAATCACAGTGATGTTTTAATGCTCTGTAGTCCAAATAATCGGAGTGAAATTGTGCTAGAGACCGGAGTCTTGGCAGCTGGAAAGGCGATGCTGGGGTTCAGGGTTGTGTGCAATAGTGAAGTGGGGGATATCTGGTTTTCAAACTGAAGCAACTAGTATTTCTGATTCCTTAACCTCGGCCTTCCCTTTGTGTGTGATGCTGGATCTTGGCAAGTAAAGCTAGAGTTGAATAATAGTAGAAAATAGTAGATGTTCCTGAAAGTTTGGGGAAGTTAAACCAGGTCATGTGTGCAATGTGGTTCTGCTAGGAGAAAACAGCAAGTGTGGCTCTGAGAAGTGTAACTACATACAAGTTTTTACAACCTCTTTAGGGAAGCTATATTATCTGATCCAGGAACGTGAACTGCTGCAAATAGAGGAGTTTTTTTTTTTTTTTTTTCATAAGATAGCAACATAAAAACACACATAAAAAACCATATTCTCGGTTTGTTCAGACTCATTCCCACCTGTTTCTCTGTTCGTCTGTGTTTGGTAGCTCTGTGGTCCTGTTAAACAGACTTAACAGTTTGGTTATTTTTGCACCTGGTGCAAAGACTTCCTTGTCTGTAGACCTGGATTTGCTCAGCAACACAAATCATTACCTTTGTAAGGCTTTCACTTATTTATTTCTTTCTCTTTTCCCCCTTCTTCCTCCTGCTGTTTTTCATGTGGTAAACATAAAGCAGAAAAATGGACTTGCAAATGGAGAGATTCTTTGCAGTCCAAGAACGTGGAAGTGGAGGAAAATGATGTTGATGGAAGTTTTCCCTCTTTGTAAGCAGGTTTCACAGCACTTTCATGCTGGTTTCAATCAATGTCCCATCCATCTGCGATGGACTCTTCTTCATTCTTAGGTTAGAATTTTTGTTATCTCAGATGGAGTATGTCAATACACATAGAACAGCGTGTGCAAATAAAGTTTTTTAATAGTGATAATAGGAAAAAGAGCATCTCGTGTTAAACATTTTTATCTAGGAAATGAGGACTTTGTTTCAAGGTTTTACTCCGCCTCTATGAAATATTGACCAAATAAGAGGCCCTCAGGGATTCTCATCTCTTTCATCTCATGTTTTTCACATTCTCCCATCGGAGTTGCCCTGCAGACCTGTTATGGGTAATTCATTGGAACTTCGGCTGCTCTGGAATGCTGATCACATGGATTTTTTTTTTTTTTTGTGCTAATGTGGGAGTAGCAATAAGAAAGCTTGATCTCCTTAATGACAAAGGATATTTGTTTATGGAAAGTTACTTGCTGCTTGTTCTTTCTATCCTCAGTCTGAGATGAAAGACTTTGTTCTATAATGACTGTTCCCCTGAGATTATTCAGGCTCATGGTTCGTAGGTAATTTAAGCATTAGATTTGTAGCTAAAACAAGAAACTAAGGCAATCTGCATAGTGTGGCACCTTTCCTGGGAGATTCTCTAGAAATTGCTGCTTGGAAAACACCCTGATCATTGACATCTAAGAAGGTGAATCAAGGCTGCATGGTCCAACCCTGTGCTGTTTGGAGCACCTACCTATTTCTGTTAGTCTGGCCACCTGCAGAAAGTGGGACTTCCTGAAAGAACAAATGCTATGAACATAGATTTCATCAAGAAATTAGATTCTTGATGAAATATAGTTGATTTGAACCACTCAAGTGATAGCAAGCTGTTTCTCCTTTCAAGGACTTGTTCTAGAGCCCATCGCAGGAGCTCCTTGAGGGACGCTGTGCTCTTCAAACCATCCCATGCAGGAGGGCTGGTTTCTCTGCTAGCCACTGCATGAAATGCCATCCAGCACTGCCTGCGGCGGAATAGTCCCCAGGCTCCGTCTAGTTTGTGTGGTTCTGACTGAAAAACGTTCATAAGATCTTTCATCCAAAAAGTTTGGATGGGTATACTTAAAAAATAGGATGTTCCTGTAATATTGTGAATTTTAGAACGTATCATCATTCTTTAGCAGGAATCCTCAAAATCATAGTTAAAAGTCTAATAAAGAGGAAGCTCCCAGGGAGGAGTCCCTAAACCGAGTTTGAACTAGTTGTTGGTCAAGTCTTGTCTCTTTGTGGGGATGGTTTTACTGTAGGCCTCCATTGGCTTCACCTGTCCTTCAGTATTTAGAGCCAACTGCGCTTAAAGTGTCCCTTTCTGGGCGGTATTTTTGTGAAGATAAGATAAACTGAGTTTGATTTCACAAGTGACATTTTATGTACCTATAATATTGTCAAGAAGAAGCACCTTTGATCTGTACCACGGGCCTGATAAAATTGCAACAAAGCCTGTTTTTGTAGCCCAGGGGCCTAACACTTGTCGGAACAAGTGCATCAATGTAATATGACAGCTCCTGATTAAAAATATTGATCTCGTGTCATGAGAACCATGGGGATTTACTGAAACCCCACGCAGTTCTGGTTTGCGACTTACCTAGACAGTGTCTGTGCCAAGAAACCATCGCTCAGTGTTACTGTAAGGGCACTGTTCAGAAACTAATGTCAAGAATATATTGGAAATTCTAATAATTATAAAGAATTTCAGAAGGTTAACACATGAAATGCATAACTTTTAACTGTGTTCTTAATCTAGTGCCAACAAACTTGACTTTTTTTTAAGTTAAACTTTCAAGGCTAATAATTATGCTTTTTAAAAGACAGAAATTGAATATGTATGTACTGCAGTGCAGCATTTTATTCTTTTTTAAATAAGAAAGAAAACATGCCAAACTACTTCCTATGTCAATAAAAAGCTAGCAGAATTAGGTTCCTGTGGATCTGTTTGTAAATAGGCACATGCATGTTTCCTGTCAGGCTGCCACGCTTTAATACAGAGGTCCTTAGGGAACAAAAAAGGTTTTCCTTGTGCACAAGTGCTTGCTAACTTGAACTACTACATATTACTGATATGGGAAGGCTGTGGAGTTTTCTTTGTGTTTGTGTACTGGGAAGTAAATGCCAAGAGGTAATTTGTATTTCAGGTGTCCTCCGAGGAAACCTTCAGTGCAGAAGTTTGGATGGCTGTCCCATAAATCACATAGAAATCCATTCCAACCCTGCAAAGAAGGGAACTTACTGTAGAAATGAGTACAGCCAGTGTTGGCCAAGACTCCTGCTAGTTGGTGGTGAAAGCGCTACCAGGCAAAGAGAAAATGCCAAGGAGACGTGGTCGTTATTTCAGTAAGAGCCAAAGTTACAACTAGTGCTTTACTCATCCTTTTTTCCAGCACTGTTACTCATGTCAGCGCAGGAGCCAGTTAATTGTTACATAGTTTATGCTTCTAAAATGGTCTCTTTTGCTTTCAGCTTTCTTAATCTGCAAGAAATCCATGATGGAGTATAAAAGGAATTGCTCCTGACAGGAAAAATTACCATTATTAAAGATAGGAATAATTTCAGTTTTATGTTGATAGTGCTACCCATTTTTTTATGAAAATTAATGGATGGTGATTTGTAATTTGCTTCATTTATAATGTGAATTTTAGGGTGAGAGCACATATCAGCTCTTTAACAGCTTAAGTGCTGTACTTATGTTCTGTTTATGAAGTTACTTTTAAAAAAAAAACGCAAAGGAGAATGGAGGCAACAGGTTCACTGCAGGCAACAGGTTCACTGCATTTTCCTCAGATGCACAGCCTCGTGGTTCTGATAACAGAGACACTCAACGCTTAATTTAGGAGATCAGAACAACCTGCAAAGGCCAATCTGCAAAGGCTCCGCTCCTGAGAATGCGCATTCCAAATCTTCATTCAGGGCACACTGCAATTTTCTAGGGCCACAGCGACCGTGACATGGCAGCAGATCTGGTTATCAGCGCAGGACGAGAGGAACCAAGTGCTGCTTCAGTTTTGTGATGCACAAAGCTGCGGCCAGGCTTAATCCAGCTCCTCCCGCAATTGGCATGCGCCGTTTTCATTACTTTTCTGGGAACCCAGTGAGTTTCCTTGCCAAGGCGTGTGATGCTAAAAGGCCAGTTCATGAAATAATTAGTAGTTAACAATTCTGGTAAATGAAGATATTGTTCTTGAATTCTTTGATTAGGACGAAATATGTCACATTTAAGACAGGTAAAAACTTTCTTGGGGAAGAAAACTTAGATGCTAATTACAAGTCAGTGACTTGCACAGCACTGTCCCCTCCAATCAACAAGCTTCCGTATCTGCTTTTAAAAGCACACAGACTTTTCCAGAGGAGATACTGTGCTTAGGGTGTCTTTGACCTCCAACAGTTTGCAGAGATCATGTTGATGGGAAGGAGAGGCTCCTGCCACGGGCGCTTTACAGCTGCCTTGACTGAGTGCAACATAATTGGTAAAATTGTCTAGCAAAGTGTGTCGAGATCAAAACTGAGTCTGTTATGTAAGCGGTTTATTAAAGACGTGGCATGAGAAGAGGGCCTGCCCCAGAGAGCATCAGCCGAGAGGTTAGAGGAAGGAACTCAGCCTGACCCAACAACTGCTGCTGCTGATTCTCCAAAGGAACCCTGCTATTGAATGTAGGCTTGGCTTGTTTGCAAGAAGCAAATTAATGTCTCTCTCAGTATCTGCCTCTTGTCCTCAGTGAGGGATATCAAATGGTGCACTTGATCAAAAAGATTCTCTTGTATTGTTTTTGTTTTCATGTAGAAGAGTTTTCCTTTTTCCTGCTTTCCTTGCAAAATGCTGACTTTCTATTACAAATATTGAAAAATCTTTTTTATATGTATGCATACACAGACACACACACACACACATATATATATGTAAGTGCATTTGTTTTAGGGAGAAGTTGCAGGTCAGGAACTACATTTCAGAACTCTGTCAGAGCATAGAATCAGCTGTAACTACAACAAAGCATAGTCACCATGTTTTTGCAAAAAATCCATCTGTGAGCTTTTCAGTATCCTGTTAGTAGAATTCTGGAGTTCTGAAGAAAGACTAAAAATAAAATGATGCCAAGAAGTAGAGAATTAGGGTTGTATTAGGATGTATGGTGGGAACAAAGCATAAACATGTTGTTACAGTACGAAGGTCCTGCGTGAAGCAGCCTGGCTCTTGTGCTCCTAAAATTGGTTATCAATTTACATAACCAATTTAGTAAAAATAAAATAGCATTTCTTTCTGATTTTAATTTTATATCACAGTGACTGCAGATGTGTACTTTCATTTTTCTGCTATCTTTTAAATCAATAGTGAAAATGAAACAGTGCAGCTTTATTACTTAAAACATTGGTTTAGTTAAAAAAGCTTTTATAATTCAGTTCATTTCTCTTGACTTGTGTGAATATCAAAATGTGCGTAATTATTCTGAGTTCTGGAAATTTAGTGCTTAGCTATTGAAGATTTAAAAAAAATCAAACAAGTATACAGAGAAGAAAGGTGGTTAGCTCTTATTTTCAAGCTATCAGCATTAAGCAGAAATTACACTGTTTGATTTTTCTCTAAGTATAAGAAAGTCAGTTAAAATCTATTTTGTAAAATGTCCTTCATGCAATTTGGACAGGCCACTGAGGAAGCTGAGATGTTTTTAAATTTCAATTCATATAGTCGCATGCAGCAATTATTCATAATGATTTTTTGTCATTTGTACATTGATAGCCAGGGTGAGATTTCTGTATATATTCATGTTAAACATATAGGGTACAGATATGGGGCAGGAACTGCTGGCTCCTCAGGTGTTTGTAGCAGGGGTTGCCACAGCAGCACTGCGCTGGCTCTGCTGTGCAGAACTTGCTGTATTCGGCTGTCGTCGGCTGAATTCCTGCACTCTGCTAGTGCCCAGCACCCGGCATGCTGCAGGAGTCGGGCCCTCCCACTGATGCAGGAAGAGAATCTGGATGTGATTTTGAACCCCTCTGCTTTATAGTGGAATTCGTAATCTCCTCTGGATTGTTACCTTTTGACTGGAGTGCTACTTTGATTCCTCCTGTCAGCCGTAGTGGCACAATGCGGGAAAATGAACTGTGCTGAGAAGTGAGACACACACGGAGAAACCTGCGAGGGTCTGAAAAAGATCAAATACTCGCTGAAATAGCTCAGTGCTTCTCTGCTTAATAACAGCCCCGTTTGCTGTCGCCCCCGCTGCCCGCTTTGTGTGCGCTCCCGTGCCGCTCTTTGTGGAGAAAGGAAGTAACTAACGGAGCCTGCGAGACAGGCGCAGGAATCCTCAGATGTTCTTGTCCTCCTGCTCGCTCGGAAGCAGCAAGAAATAGAAGAGAGGGGATCTAACTGTGTTACTGGTTCATCTTTTAATATGGTTAACTCAGGGACATCGATTGAATGGCAGCATTGTATCCACTAAGCCTCGCCCGGCTGCGCATCCTGGCTCGGCCAAGTGCCCAGAAGGACCTCGCGGGTTTGGAGGTGCCTTGGGCACGGAGGCTCCCTGGGTTCCTTTCCCAGGAAGGCCCTATCGCTGCCTGGCAAAGGTTCCCAGCAGTGAGTGCAGGCGCAAACGTGTACGTTAGGGCAGGCCAGCTGCTCGCTCCTTGGGGATGAGGTAGATGAAGACGCTAGTGTAATGAAAAACACGGATTTTCCTTGGAAACATCTCCTTGGCAGTGCTGTTTTATCCCGCGGTTACATAACCAGCCTTGCTTTTCTTGCAGCTCAAGTGGGTTGTGTTTTAACTCCGAGTTAAAATGAGATCATTGCTGTAGAAGGGAGCAGGGGGAGGTTGAAGTAAGTACTTGCTGCCGGAACTGAGATATGCATTGACCATACCCGTGATAAAATATTAGTGGTCACTGCAAATCACGACTTGTGATTGGAAAGAGAGGAATTCCGTAATTGGACATTCTGCTGAAGAAATTGCTGTGTAAATAACTTGTTTTAAAATAACTGGTAGATTCATTATTATCTGGAGTATGGGATGCTTTCAAAGCTTCCTCCTGCAGTTAGTAAAGAAAGAAAAACA
>JAVCKT010120302.1:0-20837 GCA_032273925.1 Rhynchotus rufescens
ACATTATATAATGGGTTATCCATACTACTTTGCTTGTGTGTGCAAGCATTATGAACCATGCAACTGTCTTCTTTTGTTACAGATTATCAGAAACATTAGTCAGGATAGCATCTGTTTGCTGAAAACTCAATTTGGTTTTCAATTTTCAACATATATTTGTCCAAAATAAATATTTGCCTGAAATATTTGAAAAACCAACACTTCTTTCAAGGCCTAAAAAGTCAGCAAGCCAAAAGAAGCAAACCACAAACCAATGATTGCCCAATGTCAACTCCTCAGCAGAGATAGACATTGAATTTTTAGGTGATTTTTAAGTATCAATCTAGGAAAAGGGGCATGAAAAAGTGTCCAAGAAAATGCAGGTTGCACTTGTGAAAACTCAGAGAGGAAGTACGAGCGCTGTAGGAAACAGGAGTTTCATTTCTCAGGGACTTCGTGAATGTTTCATTTCTGGCTTTGAATTTGGATGAAACTAAAACCCCTGATACAAAACTCAGCTGAAACTGCTCAATTCCTTCTCTTTTGTGGTCTCCTCATATGAAGTTAGCGTATTTCTCATGGTTTCTTGGCAAAAAGAAAATCTGAGCTTCCTTTGAAATTCAGTGAATATTCACATGGAATTAGGTTTCCGTTTTGAGGTGGTTTCATGCGATCTACTCGAAATTTCACATTTCTAACTGCACTAGAGCAAGTAGTGGAACATACCTGATGGCTAAGGCTTTATAGGCTAAACCTATAAGATAAGCAGCGGAGCTGCCTGGAGAGCCCGACTGGAATTCCTTCAATATGAGCTGCCTGTGGGAAAAGCTGCTTCGTATCACTCCGGCAGCCTGGTAGGAAAGGACTTAACAGTCCCTCCTGCCACAGCTCTGTGGGGAGAATCACAGAGTCACAGAAGGGCTGAGGTTGGAAGGGACCTCTAGAGATCATCTAGTCCAAAGCCCCCTGCTCCGGCAGGGACACCTGGAGCATGTGGCACAGGGTGGCATCCAGGTGGGTTTTGAGGACTTCCAGAGAAGGAGACTGCACAGCCTTCCCTGGGCAGCCTGTGCCAGGGCTCTGTCGCCCTCCCAGTAAAGAAGTTCTTCCTCACATGCAGATGGAACTCACTTTGTTTCAGTTTGTACCCACTGCCCCTTGTCCTGTCACTGGCCACCACCAAGAAGAGTTTGGCCCCATCCTCCCTACATTCTCCCCTGGGGTTCTTGAACACAGCGAGCAGATCCCCTCTCTACCTTCTCTTCTCCAGGCTAAACAGGCCCAGCTCGCTTAGGCTCTGTTCATAAGATCAAATGCTGCTCATAGCGTTATGGGCCTTGTCCGCAGTGAGAACTTAATGAAAGAGCTACTGCGCCGAGAGCAGCATGCTCAGAGAAGCTCCTAAGTGCTTTGAACCGTCGCCACTCCCTCCATCTAGGCCTGGCTGTTAAAAATTGGCCTCTGCCCGTGTCGTTTTGCTTGAAACGGAGACTTCTGCCGGAGTGGCTGTGTCAGTGGGGCAAAGTAGGGATGGCACCACCCCGCATGCTCTGTAACGGGGCAAGCAGTGCATGCTCAGAGCAGATTACCCCCACATCTGTGCTTTGTCACGGAGGATCTGCTTGCTTATTATCTTTGATCTAGATGGACACAGTTGCTAAAAGGAGCAATCCCTCCCGCTGGTCTTGCGCTGCAGTCATGGTCCTGCCTAGTCCCTGGTGCTCCTGTACAGCCATCCCACAACAGCGACGGCCGCGACTGCCCGTGGCTCCCTTCGAGCGCAGGTTCTGTGCCCAGTCAGGCCCCTTGCAGCTGCTTCACGTGCCCACATACAAGGCTGCTCATGCGGCTGCCTGCAACACTTCAGCGCCGGTGCCCTAAGGCTGCGCCCAGTGGGCTCCCTTCAGACTGACTTAGGTGGGAGCGCGCGTCCCGTCAAGCAGCCGGGAAGCCGCCTGGCAGGCAGGCTTAACCCTCCTAGGAGGGGAAAGCTCTCTCGCTACTGATAGGGCTTCATCACTAGCTGGTGTTTGCACGCCTCGCTGCCACACGCTGCCGCGGCTTCGCTCGGAAGAAGGGCTGCCCACGGTTACGAGCTGCTGCTGGTTAAAAATAAGACGGTTGCACAAAAGGGATGGCGTTGGTTAGATGCCCAGAGACACCTTTTAGGAGAAAAAGAGCTGAATTTCTTGCATGAAGGAAATAAGGTTTATTTAACTTACAAGGTTGCTTAGTCTGAGCCCCGTATTGGTTTTTTCTGTTTGTGTCTCTTGCATGTTGTGGAAGAAAATCCTTCCTTTGCAATTCAGCAGTTACAAGAAAAATACTATGCCTGCCAAGAGGCAAGCCTGTTTTTGTTAGTGAAATTAAGGGGATAAAGATACAGAGCAGAGATGCACATTCTCCCGCTCTGGTATTAAAGTTGTATTTATTTATGTGTTGTTTTCCCAGACAAAAGCAGAAAAATGTCAGTGTTTGTCTCAGCGCCCACGCATCCCTGCTTAAAACTGGCCAGTGAGCAGAGCCTGCATTGATCAAGACGAAGGCCGCAGCGTTTGGGCCCGGCAAGCCTGTTAACTCTAAACATACTCATTTCCCTGCCAGCTGAAGGAAGAATCTGTTTGTGCAGTAACTGAGGGGATAAGGGAGGAAAAAAGAGCCTGAGCCTTGAGGATTTGGTGTAAAAAGACATAGGCGGCTCCTGCATGGTCTTCCTTGCCCCTTATATTAATGTTGTCTGTGGTGATTCCAGCTTGAACTTCCTGGTGGTCTGTGTTTCTCCTGCAGTGCTGGAGCCTGGGAGCATAAATCCACATGAGAATCTCAGTTTACAATTTATTTGTGCTGGTTCTCTGAAGCAACAAAGGTGATAAATGGTGTGACCGGTAGCTCCAAAGCATGAAAACCAGAAAAGCGACTAGATGGATCAAAATGGACGAGCTAAGAGAGTTGGGTTTGTTTTCTGCTAGGCTTTTGCTGCTTTGGAGGCTTCCTCGTTGTTTTGGATGGGTGCTATTCCTGGCTTACTTCCCTTTGTACATGGCTATCAGCACCATGAGTAACAGGGTCCTTCATGCCAAGGCTCTGTCAGAGCAGGTCTTCTCTGTCCTGGCCACGTTCTTTTACGGTGACACAAATACGTGCTCAAAACCCATCTGCTAAATATTTTACCAAATTTTTAATTATTATTGTTAGAGCAAGATGGCTGTGCAATAACTGTTTACAGTTTGCTAGCAAGCCTAGACTCTCGTATCATCTCCCTGCAGTCTTGGGAGTCTTTCTCAGGAAATTCCATTAGCACAAGTCTTTCATCCAGCTCTCCCAGCCTCAGTATTGCCATTCACATCGTTTGGCTAGAACAGTAAAATATGTGATCTTTTTTTCCCAGTAGATGTTCTATTCCGATTAAGATTTTCCCTTCCCAACCCACTTTGTCCAAGATGTCATTTGCCAGAATTAAAAAGAAAACAAAGTTACCTTTTGGAGAAACCAAAATTTTGTTCCTTTTTAAACTGTGTTTTAACTTCAGTTAGAGGGAAAATAGGCTCAGCAGTTCCCCTTCTGATTTTTTCCTCTTGGCTACTGCACGTGTGGTCCTTTGGATAGGTGGCAACATGGGCCTTCACTTGCCTGTACTTTGGCCAGGCCAATTCTCCCCAGCATTCTGGTGCTCTGAGCAATGATCCAAGGATTAATTTATAATTTTGCATGCAACTAGAAGGACATACACATCGAAATGTGTGTGCACACCTCAACTCCTCTGCCACAGTAGTTCTGACTTATACTGTGTTTGAGTTTGTGTGGACCTGTGCAGGTACCAAGGTGGTGGGTGGTGATGGTGGGGCCCTGAAGATCTTCATGCCAAGTGCTGACCTGGCACCTCTGGGAAGCAGATTGAACTTGGGCAGGAACTTGGCAGGGCAAAGCTGTCTGAGCTTCCACCCTCAGCCGCTCTGCAGCCAAGGTGGCATCTCATGTCTTTTGGGTCAAGGTTGGGTTGTGTCCCCACTCAACAGACTTCTCATCCCTGAGAAGTTCTCTCTCTTATTTGTCAAGTGCCGTACAGCAAAGTATATTGCTCCCCGTGTATGAGAGACACCTCTGATATTGAGGCTCGCTGCACAGATATGTAGAGCATACCTGGACAACTGGATTGCTTTCAGGAATTTGATCCTGAAGGAAGTGTAAAGAAAAAGGAGGATCTCTCTTGGGTTCAGGATTTGTGTAATGAGCCCTGCTTATGGCTAGTCTGTGAACGTGGTTTAGCTTTTGATACCTCGGGGAGTTTATGACCCTCTCCCTTGTTTAAAGACTTCATACTTGTACGTTTAACTATTGAATTCATGTTCTGGTCTCAAATTTGGAGGTTCCTGAGAGCTTCTCCACACTTTCTGTCCACAGGTGTTACTGTAGAGTAACCAATGGGGAACTTACAGGTGCACCTGCATTCTGCAGAGACAGGTACACATTCTGCAAGGTTGTTGCTCTGAGCAAGCTCAGCATTAGCTGACAACACTTTTTAATTTGTTGCAATACAGCTCTAGGTCATACCAAATTTAAACCACACTTGAACCTTCTGCTAAGTACTTAGCTTTTCTTTGAAGTGCAAAGGGAAAAGTTCATATCCTGGCTTTATTCCCTAAGAACTAGCAACAGTACCTGTATGTGTTGACACACTGATAGATTTGCAGTAGGCTCCCTAGCTTCAACCACTGCCAAAAGGCCTGCCAGCTTCAGATACGTCTGGAGAGGGCTGTTAATAAAATCTCATTAAGGAAAATTAGTAATGGATATTCTGATAGTTCACGTGGAGAATTATAAATGAGATAGCACTCTGAAATGCGGAGGCTATCGTATTACACCAGCTGGCTGGCTTCTGCTGGCCTTTCCAAGTGTCCGAGTGGGGAATAATTGACAAAGCACTTCCAGTTGGTGATTCAAAAATAATATTCAGTATATATATAATATTCAATACCCCAGATGGGTGGTTATGAAACAAGGTGAGTTAGGAGCCAAGTCTGAGCACCAGGCTGGCCGGGAAGCAAAGAACAAGAGTCTCTGTCTTCCCTGTGCCAGTCTTGCAGGGACTTCCTGCAGCCAAACTCCGCAGCCTCTCAGCTGCCCATCGATTGACTGGTTTCTTCTTTCTGCAGAAGGGTCACAAAAGGAGAAAAAGCTTTCAGGTGGCACCAGCCCAAATTTGCAATATCTGTGCTACCTTTCCGTGCCAGAAATGAAAGCAGAGCTTGCGTGACATGAGTTCTTTATATATATATATATATATATATATATATTTATGTTTATCTCTACATGTCTCTTTACAGTGGAAGTAACAGTAACCTTTTCTCCTCCTTGCATGTGTTCAGGTCTTTGCTGTGACTCGGAGCCGGGCAGCTAAGTGCGGTGGAGATTGGAAGCAGGCAATGGCACTGTGAAGTTATTGAGCAGCCTCCTGTTTTGGAGGAAGTGTAGTTGCATGTTTTTGTGGAACCAAATTACACGAGCCTTAGTGCAGTGTTGGCTTGAAGGCAGCCTCAAATTCAACTCTTGCCATGAGGAAAAGCAAGGAAATAGATCTATTAGACTTCTTGGTGGCTTAAGTTTGAGCCTGGTCGTCGGTGCCTCATGGGTGTCTCGCTGGGTGCACGGGCAATGCATCCACTCTGTGCAGCTCAGTAGCAGTGAACACCCTGGCAACAGGGCCACCACCTGAGAGGCTGATGTGTGTGAGCAACCTGGGCTCACGCTGCACTCAGGAAATGCCTTTGAGGACGTAGAGATACCTTAGGGTTGCAGGGTTATAGTTCTGTGAAGAGCACCTTGCACACAGACATCAGGAGGTCATTAACTGACACATTATTTTCTTGTCTCTGAGACACGTCTCGTGAATCCTCATAATCCTGATAACCTGTCACTTGACGCAGCCTTTTAATTACAGCTCCTTGGTGGTGGTGGTTGGGTTTTATGGGAATTTGCCCATTCCGGGACAGTGAGATCTGATCTTTCTTCAGGGAATTGGATCTGCCTTTTCTCTTAGACCTTAACCTCTCCTTGCCAATGTACATGGGTCCTAGCTGTCCAAAGCATTCCTCAGCATGATCCCCAAGTAAACACAAGGCAGAGCTACCATTTGAAGAAGAAATATTGCAGAAGGCACGTTGCACAGCTAGCCAGTTCGTTTGGAATAAACTGCCCTCAAAACCATCCGTATATAATCAGTCATGCCTCCCATTTGGTTACCCTGACGAGTTAATGTTTTATCCCCGGGCTGTAATTGGTGACATGAGCTACAGACACGCGAGGGTCTTTCAGTGGCCTCTTGAAACAGTGTTCTAAATCTCTTCTATAATAGGTCTTTTCACACAGCACCATCGGTGTGAAATGAAGAGTTTCCAGATGAAGACTGCCTTCCCAGACTCTTGCACCGGGCACTTGCTCCAGTAAACCTGGTGATCCCTAGAAGAAACTCGAGGAGGAAAATAGGCACAGCACAGGGCTGTGTAGGCAGAAAACCTCTGAGCCAGTGCTAGTGCAGTGAACATCAGAGGGCAACTGGTGGGTAAAAGACAAAAATACCCTATGGTAAGGCCTATGTGATTGTCAGAGTTATATAACTTAGTTTGGTTTGGTTTTTATAGCACGTAGTTTTGATTCAATTTAATTTTCGAATATGCTTTGCATTACTTACAATCCGCTCAATAGCCTGTGCTTAGAGGCAACGAAAACATCTCTTCTCTGGGAAAAGAGATGCTTGCATTTGGATTAATGTGTGCAGCAAAAAAATAAAAGTCTGCCCTGCAGATCTGCTAGGAAACCACGAAGCCCGGCAGGAATGAGAACTAAGAATACACTTTCTAGCCCGAGTTAATTGGATTTGATCACTAAATTTGTGCGCCTGCAAGCCAGCTGGGTCTGGCAGAGTCAGACAGTCTGGAGGCCTGCGTCTCGTTCCCTGGGGTACATTTCCCTCAGCTTTGACGCAGTCTCTGGAAGGTGAGGATCTGAGCTCCGACTGTGCTCGGCTCACACGTTCGTGCCAAGGCTTCTTGAGCCTCCTCGGGCGCTTGTGTGCACAGGAGGCTCAGGATCTCACCTATAGCTGAGCTCCACCAAATGAAGTGAGGAGTAAAGAAGGTGAGAAGAGGCTGTTCAGACACACGTCCTTTAATCCTAAGCAGCACTGGGCTTGGGCTCTATGCAGAAGTTAGTTCCTCAATTCACCCTTTACATTTCTGGAAGTCCCACTACACCTTAGAGTCCTAGAGGTTGGCAAGTGTCTGGAGAAAGAGGTAGCTGCAGTCAGGACTTCAAGGCTTCACAGCCCAAAAGGAACTTGTGGGCTGACACAGAGACGCTTCCCTGTGGTGTCACCAGCTGTGGCGACAGGAGCAAGGTCTACAGAGCCCGCGGAGACTTCTTTGAGGCCCACGTGTTACTTGCGGAGGCATCAGAAGCTGCTCCGGCTCTAGCTGGAAGAGCCCTTCCTAAAATGTGCTTCTAGAAGATGAAATGGGCTTCCTAAAGCGCCACGTATCTGCCACAGCAGCAGTCTTCCTAACACCACAAGGAACATGATGGTGTTTTCCCTTGCCTGCTAGAATTCTGCACGTTGCTTACCCTCTCTAGCAGTTTTTTCCTTGGCTTTCTATATCGTGACCATTGGGTTATTTCATCACTTCCCTTTCTGCTTTGAATAGCACTGACAGTTGCTTGTGGTGAAGGCAGCTGGCGCTGGATCCTACCAAGGTTGTGTGGAGACAGTCATTGCGTGAGGACTCGAGAGCAGCGGAGCTGGTAGCACAGAGGAGGCCAGTTCACGTAGGTATAGACATGTGTACGTGGCCGTTAGCAAAGCAGCTTGCCAGCTCCTACTCCAAGCGGGACTGGAAGGCATTGAGACTGGGCCAAAGAGCCCCTCAAAACCCACGTTTCTGGCAATTATTCCTACAGGGCAGGTTCACGTTCATCTCCCAGATATTGTTCAGTCTCCATGTTGGCCAACCCCTTCTTCACAGGAGCAGGAGCTGAGCTGCAGGCTTGGTGCTGAGGTTGGGTGTAGAGGTTGCGGGTAAAGGCTGCGCTTGTGTCAGGTATCCAGGACAGGAGCTAGAGCCTTGGAGGCCACCACGTCTCGCGTCCTGAGAGCCGACCTCGCCGTGTGCCGGTGACAAAGGGAGTGGGCTGTGAAGTCTGGATTTTGGGTGCAGGAAAGAAACTTTCCCTTTGTGCCCAGGACGCAGGCAGAGCTTAGGTTATCACTTAATTGGAGGAAGTTCAAGACAGAGAGGAGGAGGGAGGCTCTGAAAGGAAGCGTGCGGTCGAGGGGTAAAACCGAGCAGAGGAAGTATGTGATATCCAGAAGGGATCAGGACGCTGATTGTATCCACATGTCACAACAGAGCAGAAGGAGAGACAGAGCTAACTCAGACATGAACGGATTCAGCTGCTGCTTTGGGAGACCCCCAGGATGTCTCCCACTGAGATCTTCATCCCTCAGAAGTGGGACTTCATTTCTGTAGGAGCGCTCTCGGAAGCCTTCGTGTAACCCCTTCACCAGAAGCCTTTCCCAGGCTGCTCTGCAGACTGCAGATGATTTGAGTGGGGGAGAGACAAGCAGTTGCTCGTGGCAGATTGTAATGCAGCTTTCAGCTCCTGATTGTTGCTTTTCCCCCTTTCATCTCTCATGATGTCTGCAGGGCTAAACATCCGCTTAGGAGACGGCTCGAGAGGGTTATCCCATCGGAAGCAGAGGAACCAGCTTTCCTATTCAGTGGTGGGACTTGAGCCAGAAGCCCCAGACTTGCCTTCCTGCACATCAGAGAACTAAACATGAAGGGCACAGCATTACACCGCAGCCTACACTATAGTTCTATAATGCAATATACATTTCTCTTGTAGTCTCTGAACTCGCATTCCCTGTTTCTCATGCCCAAAGAATAGATGGGAAGGCAGTAAGGACTTGGTAAGACCTGAAAAGCATCCCAAAGAATGGTGCATTTCGAGCCCTGCACTTGCCCTGGTGGAATTGGAGGCGTCAGAGAGTAGCTGTTACCTTCATTTAGAGCTAGCTAGATGTAGCACATCAGAAGCAACTTAGAAAGCTGTAATCTCTTCCATTTCACTTGAACAGTTTGAATAGTCTTTTTATGATTTTCTGCATGAATCTTAAACCCTGAAGCATAAATATAACTTTCAAATTTGCTGCCCTTATTACAGTTTTCACCAAAAAAATACCAAAAAAGGAAATATTTCTAAATATCATCAGATAAAGAAAGCTTTGAAAAAATACCAGCAAGATTACTTTTCAAAATTAGCTTGGAGCAAGCTGTTGTGTTTCAAAGTGCATTAGGAAGCCCAGTACATATATTTGTATGTCCATTTTTGGGAGAGTGTAAAGATCCCCCATGTTTGTGAATTGGCAGCTGTCATCTACCTACCTCTGCGGCATCTCTCACTGATGTAGCTCTTCCAGCCATGGGTGATAAAATGCTATTTAAAAGCTTTTTTTTCAGTCACACTTCCCAATACCACCCAGAAGGAGCCGGAAAGCAGTTCTCAGCAGCGGTAGCTACTGAAGACACATGGACTAAAGACACGTGCTGGCGAGGGAAGCAGGGACAGGGAGGTGTGATGAGAGATGCTGTTCTCTGCTGCGGAGCACTCAGCCAACACGCTGGTTATGAGCCAGGACTGGCAATGCCAGCCTAGACACACGTGCATGCGAAGCAGAGAAAGCTACTTGCAACTTGGCCTTGTCTGGCAACTGATGCTCTGTGGCTTCGTTGGTGCCTTGGTAAACCAAAGGATTATTTATTGTTTGCAAAGAGGAATGGAGAGGTGGGCTGCTTGATGTTCTGCTAGGTCTGGGCCCTGCTGAATTTAACTTTGTCACCTAGTAGCTGTTGTCTGAACGTGGCACCTTGGCGAGTGCTGTCCCTTTGCTTCGTGCTGGCCTCCAGTGGGGGAGGAAAATGCCTATTTGCCAACTTCATAGAGGCTTTATAAGAAACATTGGTGAGGCCTTGAAGAGGCAGGAGACATTTGTGTACCGGCATGTGGTAGTCTTTTTTATTTTCCCTGGTGAACCCTTGGGCTTAAGTAAAGATACTGAAAAAATTTAGGGTCATGGGTACTGGTACCTGTGGCCCTCGGAGGATTTTGTTGCTTTTGATGAGTGAAGCAAAACCCCAAAGGTTTCCAGGTTGCTTGGACAGAGTGTGATACCATGTTTAAAGCCCAGTGCTGCCGGAGCCGAAGGCGAGTAGGGCAGACAGGGAAGTTGCTCTGGGCCACAGAGGAGAGAAGAGCCCCTCTGCAGTGGGTGGGGATTGGAGCCCGGCCCGCTCGCCTGAGTTACACTGAGTGCTGATCTTTTGGATCATGGTTTGGATTTCCTGCTTGTCGCAGAAGAACACACAAGAAGGCTCCTGGTAACTAAGAGCAGCTGGTGGAGCCAGGAATTCTTCCGAAGGGCTTTCTGGCAGCCACATTCCTCCCTTCAGTTCACATATCAGCTCTCTGAAGCAATTTTTCTATCAGCAGCTCTGTGCATGGGTGATAGGTTGCAGCATTGGCCACCACTCAAAGCTGTGTTTGTTCCTTGCTGTCATTTCCAGGTGATGCCACTGAGACATGGTCTATTCCTTCATTACAAAGAGCATTTAGGTGCTAAAAGTGCTGGCAAGTCCTGGACAGCTGGGGTATCAGAAAGGCAGCTCAGGGGAAAGCAGGAGCCTTTATTTGGGCTGAGAACTCACAGTTTCTTTCTGTGTGCTTCAGGAGCCTCCTGAAAGCCTTATTTACAGTCTCTGTTCTCTCGGGATGTGCGGTGCCTGGTTGGGTATTACAGTGTTTAGCTTTTAAGGCTTTGTGGAAGCTGCACTTTCAACGGGCAGTGAATCAGATCAGATCAGGTGCTAGAATGAGATGAGCAGCAAGGGAGTTGCACTGACCAACTCCTCGAGACTGAGTAGAGTTGAGCCATCGAAAGCCTTCACAAACTTGATTGAACAGGTTTTGAAGATTGAACAGCGTCTCAAGACGATGCCTCAGATGTGTTACTCAGCTGGTAAGACTCACATGAATTTTACCAAGCACTGACACATTTTTTTGCTATATTGGAAATCAACGGAATAAATAAAAATATTCCAGTTACTTGTAAACAACCAGAATATTTTTCCGGAGGAAACCACCTCAGAGTTGCACAGAAGTCAACAGGTAAAGTTATGTTAAAATTTTAAGCCCTGTGCAGGGGAGTGAGACACCCCCAGCACTTGAGTACTGGGTGCAGGAGGAGGCGATGAGAAGGCAGTGGGCATTTGCAGCCCTAGAAGGTGCCGCCCGGGGCAGTGACCCGGCTGCTGTTGGGAGCTTAGTCAGGGCGACATTACTTAGCTGCACGTTTGCCCAGGGATTTCCAGTAGCTACTGTTGAGGAAAATGAAATATTCTTTCGTGTTCGAATCTGTCACCCTGGCCTTCTAGGCTCCGTGCTGGCGCTCTCTTTGGATGCCCGCAGCCACGTGCCCGTTCTCGCACTGTCCAAGCCTACAGACACCCAAGCTTTCCTTTCTGCACTGAAGAGCTTATCCTCCAGACGAACAGAGAAAGGGAAGCAGAGGCTCAGAGAGGAAATAAGGCACGTACAGGCACAGAAGTCAGCAGATGGAGGCAGGGCCCCGTTGCTCCCCACTTTCAGTTCCTCAGAGCTACCGCTACCCACGGCAGCGCTGACTTCAAGGGTTCACGGAACCCTTGCTTCCTTTTTCCATGTTGCCAGAGGGACATATGTCCACCAGTTTTATATTCCAGCAGCTCTGACATCCCACTTTGAGGGTCAGAGAGGGGCCTGTGAGGTTTCTAAAAGAGGAAAACTATTTTTTCAACATAGGTTATCCTCAGCAATCTGCACTTTGGGATTCCAGCTCTCCCCTGTGAGTGAACTGCGCAGGGCTGACTCGGAGTGACTGCAGAAACTTGTGCTGAATTCTCAGGAATCCTTAGAGCTCTGCTGATTTATACCAGCTGCCTACTTGATTAATGGGTAAAAAATGTTTTATTGGAATTTTCTGGTCATGTGAAAATATTTTGAAATAGTGCTTTTCTCACATTGAAAAGCGAAATAGAAACCTGCCTTTTAATTTTCATAGAATTCTTTTCCTGCATGATCCAAAGGAAAAGAGAGGAAATGTGTCCTGTCTTCGTCATCTCTGCTTTCTGTGTCTGAAAAATAGGACTCTGTAAGTCCTGAGACATATGGGAGAACCACGGCTCATATGCCCAGCCTCCCCCTCTGTTCCTTCTCCCAAACAGTTGAGAGAGTAGGTGAAAAACCTTAATATAAAACCGGGATGGCTTTTATTTCCCTTCGCCTTTTGCTGGCCTTAGCATTGGGCCAGATATATAGGCTGCTCTCTGTTGCCATTAAACTGCTGTAAAACCAAACAAAGAAAAGGGAAACAGAGATTAATTCACCTAACAACATTTCTTTTGATGTAAGGGAGGAGAGTAGCACTAGGATTTGTGATAAAATCTTACGAGTTGGCCAGTTGAAATGAAGTGCTGAAAAAGGACAGGCTGATGCTGTTTTTTTACAGCACCATGAGTACAAGCCCTCTCCCAGTAACCCAGAAAGCTGGAAATAGTGGACATTTCCAGCAAAACTCCTTTTATCATCACTTCTGCTCTTAACATACTGGCCTGGTTTTGAGTTCTGGTACTGCCCGTGCCATTGCTCAGGCACAAGGAAGAGGTGGGAGTTCATTAAAACAACAAATTAGAATATAAACCTACATTTAGCTATATTCTTTTAATGAGTCTTCTGATACCTCTCTCCTAACTACCTCTCCCAGTGATACTCATCTCAACGAAAGGTACTGAGAAACCTCTTACATGGTTGCAGTCGAGCTCTTACAGAGCAGTACAGCTGTCCTAAGTATATGCAGCCACAAGGCAATAATATTTGACCACTGTTTTAAAGAAAAGGGAGAAATCAGACCCTTCAGGGTCACGGTTCCTTCCTTTAGGCCTCTTGGCCATGTTCCTGTGCCCGGTCAGAGCCATGGAAATGTTTAATGAGAGCCTCTCTCTTGGGTCAGCCCCTGTTCATGCCGGGCTTGCGCACAACAGTTTGCAGAGGCTGAATCTGCCGCAGGTGCCTTTTGGGTTTATCATACTGCAAAGGAAAAGAAAAATTAAAAAAAAAGAGGAAAAAAGGCCACTGAAAGCTAGTGAGCTGACATGGCAGACAAGTTGCAGCCCCTCCGGACTGTAAATATGCCTGCAAATCCATATTTAGACAAGTGTTTAAGCACGCACTGTTTATTCCATGAGGAGACCGACTGTTTTGAAGGGATTCCTGTTGGGTGCAGGAACCTTTAGAGCAGTTTTTAAACAAGTCTGACGTGCTTTAGAGAAAGAAACGATGAAAAGCCAAACAGTGTCAGTGGGAGCTGCTAATCCCTGCTATTTCATGGGTGATGTTGTTGGAGTCATTTTCCGCCCATTAAAACTACTGAATACCTGGCAAGCCTCTGCAGATGCAGAGAACCATGGGGGAATGACAGGAATATCAGTGGCTATTCCTTCTACACATTTTCCAGGAAAGGGAAGCCTTGGCCAGCAGATCGGTGCAGGATGAGCGGCCTCCATGCACTGCCAGGGCTGGTACCTATAGGTGGGGAGCACTCTAGGCTTCATATGGCTCCTTTTGCAGGCTTGGAGGCCGCTGCTGCTCCTGCTTTGGGAGGAGAGGCGGCTCCGCTGTGTGTGTGTGTGTGTGTGTGTGTGTGTGTGTGTGTGTGTGTGTGCGTGTGCCCATGGCCCCGGGAAGCCTCTTTGTGACGCTGCTCGCCGCTGGAAGGGGACAGCTGCCTCCTCAGCGGGGAACCACTCCATTAAGCAGACGGGGAGGAAATTCTCCGGAGACGTTTTATTCCTTCTTGACCAAGCAAGCTGGCAAAAAGATTAAAAAAATAATTTTAAAAAAAGAGTACTTGTTTTCAAAAACAATCTAAAAATCCCTCAGGGAGAAACAAATTCAGTTTCCGTCTGAAACACGCCGGGGATGGCTGCTCATGAGCATGGATTTGACAGGGGTGGGTTTGAATTTCGCACTTGGCATTCTGGTTTGGGGCTCTCAGTGTAGCCGTGAAACTACATTCAGCCGAAATAAATCTGCCTAGTTCTGCACTGGGCTGCAATGAAGCTACCACCTGAAATGCACCTAAAGCTTCTTCTCTTGGGTTTCAGGGCTTCTCGCTCGCACCGTCTGTTCTGCTGAAGTCTTTTGCAGCACATAACAGGGGGGAAAATATCCCGCCCGCCTGCACGGGCCAGCAAGCCCGGAGAAATCCACGTGCACATCTCATCGGCACTTGAAAACAAAAGTTGTGGTTTGCGAAAAAAAAAAGTGTGGTTTGTGTGGCCCGCGCTGCTTGCGGGCCGAGATGATTGAACTCGCTCCAAAGGCTTCGACGGGGCGCAGTTGTGTGTCAAACGTGTGGGCGGCTCCGCAGGTTTCCTGCGAGGCGTCTGGGGCGGGCGCCTCTTGGCTAACCGGCGCCTCGAGGTTCGGGCTCGGAGCCGTCGCCGCTGCAGGCTGAAAGGAGCAGTTTCCTCTGTGAAACCCTCCGGCGGGGTCGCCATGGTTGGATCAAGGGAAGGGAGTGTCTTTAAGCTAATATCTCATTTATCCTGTCAGCGTCCCAGAGCGGCTTCACGCTAAGCGCACACATGGGGGAAAGAAGCTGTGTCTTCACAGAAACTATCACTTGAATCATGCAGAACCGGGTGGCTTTCTGGGTTTGATAGGCTGTTAAAATTAAGAATATTTTGTCCTCGCGATACCTGTAGCGGAATAAAGCTCCCCTCTCCCAGTCCAGCAGTTTGGGAAGACTTTATGAATATTATCTAACACAGAAAAAAGGATCGCTTGTGGCTTTAGGAGGAGGAGGCTCATTTGGTTTTTGTTTGTCCCTTTTCAGAAAACTTCCTTTGTTTCTGTTTGCTCTTCCCCGCCATTTCCAACCCCCCTCCCAGTCTGTTTTTCATCGCCTGCATCCAGGGCGTGTCGCAGCGCACGGGGAGACGTTCAGGGCCTCCCTGGTTAGGGATGAGGCCTCGCCGTCTGGACCGACAAAAGAGGGGGCAGCTCCCCCAGCAGATGAGCTGCTGCTGCCCTCTCCCCTAGCGCAGAGCTTAGGGAACCAGGGGCTCTTTGGCTGCCTCTGCGCCGGGCGGGCACAGTGGCTCCTACCACACATTGTTATTCAGCCCCTTAAACCTGTGCCAGACTGTTAATGTCTTAATGCTTATTCAAGTGGCAGGGAGCGCTGGCAGATGCCAGCCTAAATGGGAGGCCGTCTGCAAGGAAATGGCTCCCCATTCAGTGGGTGATGCCCGGGCTGCAAGGGGGCTGCTCGCCAGGCCGCAGGCCCAAAGGGGAAGAGAAGGTGGGGTTGTAAATGGTGCTTGATGCTGGGGGTGGGGGAAAGCCTCCAGCAACCTGAAATCGGGAATTAAATAGAAATAAAGCTCCCCAAATCCCATTTCCTCAATTCTACTACAGGAGGGGTTTGCGGGGGTTAAAGTTTAAGGCGGCAGCACTGACACAGTCAAGCTCCAATGGGGCCCTATTGCGGTTCCCCCTGCATCTCTGCTCCACACACCCACTGTCAGAAGGAACTTTTATCCACAGATTGAAAAAACACCAGTGCAAGGCTTTTTCCTTCATCGTTGTAGCCTGCTTTACCACTAGGAATACCTCCCAGGAGAACTGTTCCTGGCAGCCAAAGATGACTTGTGGATGGGCGTTCACTTCTATGCTTAGTGCCGGATGTCCTATTAAGCCCATTGCACCTCTGAAAATGCCCCAGGTTTTTGCATCTTGAAGACAAGGTTGAATGTGTCAAATTTGCAGGCAATTGTAAGACTTTGTTAATCAGACACTTTGGGGGCATTTTATATAAATTAGGAAATTTGATTATACCACTGTCTAGAGTTCATTCTTTTGGATTAAGTCACGTAGAGGCCATCAAGAATGCAAGTGTTTGCAGTGAATAAAGAACTTTTCCTCTTAGATAAAAACCGTGGTTAAGCCCTACTGGGCTGATACCAGCTTTACTCACTTCATCTGCCTGTGTCTAAGGGTCATCAGAGACAAGTGGAACTTATACCCTGAGCTCCACGTGCTTGGATTATGTTGAGCTTTGTAAAGCTCAACAGTTCTGTCAGTTCCGTTCACATGGGAGGGCACCGAGGGGCCACTTGCTGGTTGCATACACCTATGCCTATATCATCTATAGTATATTTACAAATATATTAGTATAGGCAAAATGCTGATGTCAGTCATCACAGCGAGTGCTTCCACACCGCAGTCACATACAAGAATTCAGGAAGACTTTCAGGAAGCGGTTTATAAACCACCTCAAAGGAAGGTGTTGCTGCTTGTGCCTGAGAGCTGACGTTTCATCTCGCCCATAACTTCAGCCTTATCTGCCTTTAGTCACAGATACCTCAGTGTGGCGCTGGCCGGTGCGGGCGAAAGGTCGGGAAGATCAGCAGTTAGATAGGGCGAACGAGAGCGCCGGGCTGGTTGTTCCTTCCCCGTAGGCCAGAGTTGTTACAAGCCCCTCGGTGCTGTCATCTTCACTGCTTGCCTCATGCCGAGGTTTCACAGGGGAGAGCGGGCCTGAGTGATGCCTCACACGGGAAAGCCTCGGGCTGCATGACCCACAGCTCAGAGATGCTTTCTGTGTGATTTCAGAGGGAAAACTGCCATTAATCAAGGAGGTCCATCTTTTGCCCTATGGTCCCCACTAAGGGCAACAGCGAGGCCCAAAGCCGAAGGATTTTCCAGAACTGATCTTCCATGTTAGGCAGAGGTTGTGACCAAGCTAAATGACAGAAATACCATGGCAAGCTCTGAGGTGAGAAAAAAACACTGATTTGGATCCTTCTTTATTCCAGTTGCTTTGCAGCCTCTGCAGTATCAGTGTATGGGCTGCTGAAAGCTTTGTGACAGTTTATCTTCCTTCAAAAGGTAACTGTAACAAAAAACAAACAAACAAACAAACATAAAAGGGAGTACTAAACCCAGAAACAGAAGCAAAACGATGGATTTTTATCCGCCACCATTTCAGGAGACGATAACACATTCGAGCAGCAGTCTGCATTCAGCCTGTAAATGGGCATCTGCCATGGACGATTTTAGCTCAGATTGGTCCTGTTTTGACAAAGCTGTTAACAGCAAAAACCCGAAGTCGTATTACAAAAATAAAATGCTGTGCCTTAGGTGTGGGCAGTGCTGTTTCTGCCCATAACTTGAGCGCTTTGCTCAAGTCATGAGTGTTGCCCATCTCTTCATCCCCCACCCACGTTCTCTTGCACTGTCACTCCCCTCTCTTTGCCTCTTTCGGAGTGTGCTCGAATCCTCCTTTGTCAGATCACTGAAGCATCTGCTTAATTCCAAGCCTAACCCCAAGGCCACGTTGGTGATGCGCCGCGTGGAGGCCCCTCATCAAACTGCTCACCAGGTGAATTCAATCTGAAGCGATTCCTGCAAAAGCCAAAGAAGCTGCCGGTTCTGGAACCTAGGTCGGCAAATGCTGCCACTTCTGCAGGTGTCCCCCTGATTTCAGCAAGTCCCCCGTGTCCGAAATGAAACAGGCCGGCTGATATCGCCTGCCTAATGCCTTAGGTTTGAATCGGTGACACGTGTGACTTCAAGCTCAAAATCCTTTCATCCGCCCGTATCAGGAATACCCTTTGCATGTGGGGTTTTTTGGCGAGTGCTTTCTGAAATGCCAAATATATTATACACTCCCTACTTAAAATACTTTCTCTACGGTGATTTAAGTGCTACTTTTCATTTGCTTTGACCTTCCCCCTGCTTAAAACCACAGGTTAGTTTTGGCAAGCCTTAATAGCTCTTAAATGATTTGTAATCTGTTTGTAATATGGTCCTAGTTAAGGTTCCATATGAATAAACATAGGACTAAAATGAAACCTGATGTCTTCTTGCTTTATGCAGTCAAGTGCTACAGACCACAGAGTAAGGGTTACGTACTTACCCATCAGCAAATATTAAAATAAAAAGCTGCTCTCAGTCATTTCTTTTCAATTTTCCTTCTTTGATGGTTCCTATGGAGTTTCAGCTGATGGTTTCCCATGGCTCTAGCAGAGAACTGTCCAACCAGTTGCTTGCTGAAAGAAAATAGCCTGTTCTGCTTTCCTCCTTACCATCCAGCGCCCTTTACCTGCTTTACCAGCACTGACTCTGTGCTCCAACCAGTATGAGGCTCCTGGGGAAACTGAGGCAAGTGGTTTCTAGTTTACAACTTGGTCAACAGAGTTTGCCTAGAGCACTTAGCACAAGTAGAGCTGGATGTGTCTGGATAAAGCCAGGATGTAACTGCATAAAAATCAATGCAGACGCAGCATCACACATGAACTCACCTGCAATGTGAGTTATCAGGTTATCACCCATTAGTAGCAGGGCACCAGTAGATGTTTTTTGTCATAGATAAAATGTATTTTCAAACAAAGAGTGACTGTGGAAGCACGAAATGGGTCTGTATCTCAGCTCCACATAGGTCTGACAGAAGTGGCTGCAATTTTTTAGCAGGGAGAGCAGTGGGTTGTGTTAACTGCAGCGAGATTTCCAACCAGAGATTTTTCATTTATTGTCAATGCTCCCAAGTCTAGTGACTCTTCTCAAGCCTCTTTCCCTCAAGTGACTTGATGACATGGAGTACTAAGCTTGCTTTCGTTCTCTGGAACTTCTAATCCCTGCATTTTGGAGACTGACTGCATAGTATGAATATGCTAATACAAAGCTACTCATCATCAAAAAAGTAACCCAAATTACCTTGAAAAATACCTTCAGTATTGAAATTGTGGGAGTTAGCCTCCTGCTTCAGCACTTGGCATTTGCATTTCAACCTGCTGCTTCTGGAATCGATGCGAAAGCCCGGGAGCCCTGTTGCAATTAGCTTGAGCTGTAATTTTGTCTATTGGCCCAGAGGTTTCTGCGACTGCTAGATGCAAGGATGTTTCCTCTCCAGAAATGCAGTGGCTTGGGAAGGAAAACGTTCATCTGCATGTGAAAAACGGAAAATACATTTGCAGTCCACGGGACTAGTGGGTATCTCTACCATGACAGAGGATGCTGTGTTAGAGCTCAGCCTAGATGCCAGTTTTCATGCCAACAAGTTGAGCTTTGGGACCTCAAACCTATGGTTACTGAGCATCACTCTAAGTGGATTAATCAGTCCCATTCTTTTTTTTTTTTTCTTTGCTTTGCATGCACATTGGGCATGCCCTGCTGCAGAAATGTTGACTCACAGCTGTCTTTCTCCTACCTCCTTTCAGTCCCAGATCTCCTCTGAACTCCTGCCAAGTTACTCATAATTGTTTGTGCTGCTCCAAACGAGTCCTGAGCGCAGCCAAGCGCAGCAGGCAAATTATTTTTCTTGCTTAACGTGATACTGGTGTCACTGGAGCCCCGTGAGCGGCAGCCCTGGCCAGGCTTGCAGCCGGGCAGCGCTGCTGATTCAGAGGCCGCGTGGTGCTGCGTGGGCCAGCCCGGCTCTCCCTGCCAGCCAAGCCGCATTCGGGCTCTGCCCTCCGCAACTTGCACCACAAGAAACCAAGATTAATGTGTCCACGCGGGCAGCGACTTCAGTGACTTATTTCTACCGCAAGCGCAAGACGGTATCTGAAAATACCTGGCAAGCAGGTTTGCGTTCAGGTGTAACGGAGGGGAGCAAAAGGAAAAGGGGAAAATTCTTGCTCTCTGGATGAAGTCTAAGGCACTTTTGATCAGATTTTATGTAGATGTGGCAACAAGAACTGTCTTGCAAAGAGAGCTGAAGGGATAAGGAAAACGTAAGCAAGACGACTGGATATGCAGCATTGGTTCGTAAGCAGTTTGTTGTGTTGGAAAATCAGTCAGAGCCAGGAAGCGGAGCTAGCACCATCCCCGAGCAGCAAGAACACGTAGCGCCGTCCCCTGACATAAACCACCCGCGTCGGAAAAGGCCTAAGGGGCTCGTGCAAGGGCTGTGACCTCTGTGTCCCTTTGGCAACGGGTCGTGCTCCCTGGAAGCGACACAGCTTCGTTATTCCGCGCCGTGGTGCTGGGCTAAGGGGCAGTTGACGAAAACGCAGCGCCGTGTGGGTGCCTTGCAGGCTGCCTCTGGCCGCCCGAGCGAGCTCGCGCACGCTGCAGGTCCCAAAAGGGAGCTGTGTGGGCAAAGGGTGTTGGCAGGGGGTGCAGTTTGCCCCTCTGGCATCTCGCCTGCTGAGTTAGTCTAAAACCAGACTTTAACGTGTTCCTGTTTACAATCTGAATTTAGAGCGATGGAAATGCAGGAGGGCAGGACAGTGCGACTGCCCCCAAAGCCCACCCACCCAAAGCAAGGCGGGCTCCGGCACTCCTGTGAGGGCCGTGGGAGCCTGGGGTTGCTACTCGGAAACGTTTGATTGTTTTATTTCCCTAATGAAACAGCAGCTGCACGGAGCCGCTCTCCCTGCTCCTCTTGAGTGCTGAGGGGCCTTCCCTGCAGCCCCGGCTGGCAGGGGGCAGGGGGCAGGGGCCAGGCTGGCGCCGCGCTGCCCAAGCCGGAGGGTCGCTCCTGCCCAACCGGGGCCAGGGGGCCGGGCCGGGGGCGGGCCGGGGCCGGGCAGGGAAGCGGCGCGGCGCGGGGCTCCGCCCGGCCAGTCCCGGCGAGGCGGCGCTGCGGGAGCCGCGCTGAGCTGAGCGGAGCGGAGCGGAGCCAAGTGGAGCTGCGGGCAGCGGCGGGAGCGGCGCCTCAGGTACCTCAGGGCGGCCTCCACCTGCCCCCTCCCTGCGAGCCC
>JAVCKT010120351.1:6299-20825 GCA_032273925.1 Rhynchotus rufescens
ATCTCTGAATTCTGGCAGCTCATGAATGCATCCACAGTACTACTACTTATATGTTTATAGGAGCCTTTAAGAGACACTGATTCTGATAACATGGTTGGACATTTTTTCTAAACTACCACCAGTGAGAACTGAACATCATGAATTAAGAGATGGATTTTTCAAGCTAGACACTGCCTGACCAAGAGGTGGCAACAGGGAGCAGCATAATGTACCTTGTAGTTACATGTACAACATACTTGTACTCAAACATATTGACTGAAAAATACAAGGTATACTAGGTTTCCTAAACTGCAAGTGGATGTTGCCTGAATTTCAGGCCATGGTGTGAAATCCAGACACCTAAGTAAGATGTCTATAATTCCCTTTTTATATCTAGACGAGATGGATTTAAATACCTCAAAATGACAATGCAGCAAGACCACAAAGAGAGTACAGTCCAATCAAAAGCAGGAAGAAAAGAGGAAGGGGTAAATACTGGCCTTTCCTGAAGTCTGGAGTCTCAGGACATCTTGGGACAAGAGAGATCTAGATAAGTCTTAGATACAGAAAAACATCGCCCCAGCCCCCCCCCCCCTTTTTTTTTCTTTTTTTCTGGAGAGTAAATATCTGCACATGTACAATTTTGACAAAATCTCATTCCTTTTTTTCCCTTTCTTCTTATCTCTACCATGTTTCTAATGCAGTCTTAAAGAAGAAATAGGATTGCAGAGAAACAAGATTTCCTACAACAGTAGCTGATATTTCCTGAGAGAAAAGTCTCATGAGTCTTGATTTCTCAAATTAACAAGTATTTTGAACAAGGAAACTTGTACAAAAACATTGTTTAAGAAAAAAAGAAAATCTAAACTGGCTCGAGAACCACCACCACTTTCATGTAAAAAATGTGTATAATATGTGCATAATATGACACCCTTCTCAATACTTGAGAAAAATCTATCAAATGTTCTCTCTCAAAAAGAGTCAGGTAGTTCTTAGAGTGCAGCATAGAAATCTAGACAGCAGAATCCTGAAAGAGAAAAGTTATTTCCTTAACATAAACATGCTCAGCCCCTGGAATATTTGAGAAAGATCTCAGTTCTATGTTTCAGTGAGCTATTACCTTATTTTTTTTCTCTTCTATAGACTGCTGACCCTTTTACCCACTTGCCCCTCAAGGCTTTGTAATTACAAAATTCAAACAAGCTATGGTTGGCTTGGATTCATGATTCCCTAACCTGTTCAGGAACAAGAAAATCCTTAGAAATTTTGACCTAACTACTACCTTTTTTTTCTGAGTTTTTAATTTTTTTCCTTTAAGTTGTTTATTTCCATCTCCCCACATGCACGTAAGAAATGAATGATGAATACCTGATTCTAATTTTGCTGGTCCTCTAAAGCAGAGTTATATAATTAAATGAGTCCAAATAAGATTAGACCCAATGTTTCTTATGAATAGGAAATTTAGAAGTAGTTCAGATTTAATCATAGAAAATGGCTTAATGTTTAGATCTGTGGGCTATGTAAAATAGAACAGCTATAGAACAGCTCTTGGTTTTAGTAGAAAGGTGTTTGTATAAAAAATATACATAATCTTCCCAAGGTAAAAGGGCTTATTCACTCCTTAGGGGCAAGATTTAAAGCCAGCATTTGCCTCACTGATTCTCTGCTGGCTCTGTTCCTTACTGGCAGTATAGGTCCTCTTGGGCATTGCTGCCAGTGTGACTATTCAGTATTGTTTGATTTGAGTCTCATTAATTTCTGGCTGGAGTTTTTGAGAAGATATCCAGAATTCCTGGAAGATTTGGAGACCAATAGCAATAGCAAGCATCACCTGATATATGATAACACCAGCTCCATATTCCCACTGCAAGCAGATAGTTTTTAAGAATGCTAATGAGTGTTATAAAACCCTGAAAAACAGCAGTTGGTGGAAATTGCCTCCTTTAGAGCTAGAACAGCAAAAAGTCAGAATTTTGTAACTAAGAGAATCTCAATATGAAACCAGAAATTAAACAATCTAGAGAACTGCCTAGCCTCTTTATTCTTAATAGGGTATTTGAGAATGAGAAATCCTCCTGAGCACGTCACTGAATTGTAATTTCTGTAATTCTATTTTTCTGACCACAGCTTTCCTTTCCTCTCAGCCATGTCATGACCTCGAGGAATTACGGCCATTTAATCAGCATTTGCCTGTACAGCCTTGAAGCAGTGATACCTAAATTCCTTTTCACAAGGGACAGATGAATTCATTTACTCCATTGCCTTCTGTATAGTGGTGCTTTACAAATAAGCTTAAGTTCACCCTTCCCAAAAAGGCACTTTTTATCTGCCCAGTGACCTTCTAGTTTGGTTGTTGTTTTTTTTGTTTTTTGTTTTTTTGGCAATTTATAACAAATAGTTCAACACCATTACAATCTTGAAGCTCAAAGCTCCTTAGAGAATAACAGAGAAATAAAATTGGAGCTAAGCAATTTACAGGAAATATTTGCTTCTGGAATGTGTAAAGTGGACAATCTGTGATCGGTCTCCAAATAAATTGTACAATTTTGGAAGCTATCTGGCCAGTAGCAAAATGCCATTTTTCCCATAAATGTTTCTGCCACATTATGCCTTTAACAATGCTGGGAACTACTGTAAAACTAGCTACCATGGCAAATTTTAGTTCTTCCATACTATCTCCCTGGTGATTTTTTCCTCCAAATTTTTCATTTTTAGTTTAATATATTTGCAAAATACATTAGAGAAATAGTACTATTATGGTATAAATGGGTGCATTTACACCTCTGTGCAGTGCCAAACTGAGTTGAGCTGGAAGCCTATTTCCATTATATGGATGGAAGCATGTTTTTGGTCACTGCAGAAAGGTCTACTTGGTAGATCTAAAAGGAGTTTACAGGTGCTATTGCACTTAGAGAGTATTTAGATCTCCCTTCAGACCATAAGTTCTGTGTGAAGCTTGATTATATCCATCTACTGCTATCCACCTATCTATCCCTTTGGAAATATCATGCTCAACAGTGGCTCTGGCACTCAAAGACAAATGAGGGTAACCAGAGCTTATGCTCTTGCTGGGTTTGGATGATCTACATGGCAGTGTATATTTATAAATTTGCGTTTCAGGAGTGTCCATTATCTTAGTTATTACACGATCCCCAAGCTTTCCTAAAAATAAACATAGGCAGAATTCAAGTGTGTGAGGCAAGAGGAAAAGGGGGTATTTATTTCCATAGCTATGCTGCAAAATCCATTCTCTGCTGTTGTCTCATACAGAAAAATCATAATATAAATTGTAAAACTAAGTCCCAGAATAGGCTGAAATGTTCCTTGAGAAATTAAAGTAGGCGGTGACTGAGCTTGCAGAACACAGGATTTTAATCAATAGGTTTTAGGGGAAATGTCATACTTAACAAATGGAAGTTAAAAAGAGATTTGATGGAGCATACCATACAGTTCAGTTTGAATAGTTGAATGGGAACAGTTTGTACAAGGAAATGTTTCATTATAAACTCCAGAACTGTAAAATAGGAATAAAGTCATTCTTCAAGTAGTATTTTTGGGTGGGGAAAGAAATGTCTTACTTTTTAGGTTATGATTTTTACCACTCTTGGGAAAACAAAAAGGTTTTGTGAGCACAGAAAGAAAGACAAAATAGCCCAGTGACTAGTTTGAAAGTGAGAATTTTTTCTTTTCTTTTATACTTCTTCCAATCCTAGAGATTTGTTTATGCTACATCTGAAAATGATCACTGAGAAAAAAAAATGGAGCACTTTGGCATCAGTTCTACCACTGATACTTGGGGAAGAAGAGGGGATTTACAAGTATAACTCCTCATTAACGTTAATGAGAGCTAGGAATGTAAATTGTAAGTTCTTCACAAGAGAAGAATAGACTCTTTGGTTTGTGTTTCAGTAGAAGTTTTACAGAGAGTATGCACATGTGCACTGGCAATAATTTCAGTTTAGTTCTGTGTATTCATCAATGTACAGGTATTATTTCTTTTATGTAGGCATAGATAACTGCAAAGAAAACATGAACATGATTGCAAATTAAGACACTTGGATTTAAACCAGTTGAGATCAGACTCCACTGTCACAAAACATGGCCAGTCTCATTTGATGTGATTGCACTGTGCCTCAGTTTTGTACCAATAGGCATAATAATATTTCCTTTCACTCACACTTCATTTGTCTTGACTTTTTAGATTGTCAGCTCTTAGGGATTCAGATATGTGAAAGCCAATACATTTCCAAGTAAATGTAAAATAATCTAAATTAGCTATAATACATCTGTACCATTTGGGAATTTCAAACTTTTGAATTAAATTTGAGACTATACTTACTGCTGTATACCAAGACACTTTTTTTTTTTCTTTCCAATCTGTATTTTGGATTTAATTTCTTCCAGAATTGCTAATTTACCCATATAGTCTTTGCCTTGCCAACATGAACTGGTTAGCTTATCAAGGCTTTTACATAATCTCCAGGAATGACATATACTTAAGGATTTTATAAAACCATTGTCTACCTGAGTTTCATAGGAACAGAGTATCACAGGGCTATAGGGTAATTTCATTTGGAAAAGACATTGGGAGGTCTTTACTTCAATCCCTTGCTCAAAAAAGCTAGGAGCTTAGACTTGGCTTCTCAGGGCTTTTTCATCTGGGTTTTGAAAACACCCAGGGATACAGACTGCACAATCCCTCTCTGAGCATCCAGACTGACTGGTCTCATGGAGAGAAAGTTCTTATATCTAGCCTGAACCTCTCTTGTTTCAGCTTGTGTCTAAACCTCTTCAGCTTGTGTTGTTGTCCTCCCACCTTGTACTGCTGTAAGAAAGCTGACTCTGTCTCTTTTACAAACTTCTCATCACTACTGGGGCTACCTTTAGGTCCTCCCAAATCACCACTATCTGCAGCTGAACATTCCTTCAGCCTCTGCTCACAGAGCAAGTGCTTCAACTCCAGACCTCCTCAGTGGATATGTGCATGGATCAATAACAGAGGTAATATATATATTTTATCTCTACTGTGGAAAATCACACAGAAATCAAGTAGTGAAAGGTTTGATTTTTGCTCACAAATTTCACATGAAATCAAGATAGGGACTTGGACACAGGTTAAATCTTGGTCATGATATAATGAACTATGGTGAGGTCTAGTTTTCAGGAGTAGCTGATATTTTGTGAATTGAAGAAGCATAGCTGAGAAGCTTTGTACTCTGTCATGGAGAGTTGCCTTCAATTTTCTCTTCTACTATTTTCTTTAATGAAAATTTAGAGTAAATCCTAATGAAAGCTGAGATTTATTCTCTATGAATAGCAATAATAACTTCTAAATACCTCACGTGTAATAGAACTTTCACTTCATACAGATCAAATCTATATCATATATTTTTCCCCCCCTGAGAGTTCTTTTCCAGTGGAATTTCTGTACAGCTAAGATTGAGAGTAAGAATTAAAAAAGAAAATGTTAATTTACCCAAAGTTTGTTTAATATCACTCAATACAGCATGAAACAAACAGTACAGGCATAAAAGTATGCATGGAACAATTGACACAGCATATGAGAAAAATGAAACAATAAAAAAGTCTGAGTGACAGTCACGACTGCTTTTTAGATTTCTCTAAGTCACTGCTGGAAACTTTGAAAACATCTGTTTTGTAAGGGAGGTGATAATTTTAAACTTCTTTGACAGAACTTGAGCCTTCATAAATCGTTTTTTGAGGACAACAGCAAAAGGAAAGAAGCAAAAGAAAGATTCTACCACATTCTTGGTTTACAGAATAAAGTACCAGCGTGATGGAATTCAGAAAGACATGGCAGACAGTTGAAAAATAATCCCAGTGATATAAAGGCATTTATAACATTTAATGAGAGGAAAAATAATGGACTAAAATAAAACTGCAGAAGCTTTGGGAGAAAAAAAAAGTCTCATATTTATATAAAACTTTTCTAGTTAGGACTCAATTTGCATTATGGTCTAGCTATAAACACCGGTGAAGTCCATAACCATGTTACATGAAATCCCATTGACTACTGGAAGTACTTCTTAGAACCAATTTAAATGGGTGCCCTCTTACATGGCTCACCTTGAAA
This sequence comes from Rhynchotus rufescens, assembly GCA_032273925.1. Taxonomy (NCBI): domain Eukaryota; kingdom Metazoa; phylum Chordata; class Aves; order Tinamiformes; family Tinamidae; genus Rhynchotus; species Rhynchotus rufescens. Next base: position 12,373 of record JAVCKT010120351.1, read on the forward strand.
TGTGTTAAAATCATTTGAAATACAGAGATGCTAACAATAGTAACAATAAAAATAAAACATGCTAAGAATTTTAGTGAAATTTTGAATGTCAAGAGACTGTATATATGATATGGGAAAGTTTCTACAAAGCTAGAATTCAGATTAGCTAATACTTACTCCAAGGTGGGCACTCTAACAATTATGGAGTTATAAATTTGATTCTACATTGCACCACTGGACAGAGAGTGACATATGGAAACATGCGCATTCACAGACCCACAAGACTACTTGGTAAGAATATGACTTCTATATCTCTTTTATTATCCTCAAATCCATCTATCTTAGGGTCAGGATCAACAGAGCTACTTTGAACTCATATAAATTTAACTTAAATTACTGTTTGCCCTAAGGCTTACAAAAAACCTAAACATTCAATGAAAAAAAAAGGGACCTGAAAGCTCCTGTATGTTTATATATTACTCCAAAAGTGTCAACAGCAGATTCTTGAGTACAGAAGTCTGTAATAAAAATCAGCATTCTGTTTCAAAACCTTTTTTTTAGATTCTTCTTCATCGGTGCAATGGACATACTGGAATCAGATTACATTAAACATTTCTCTGCATTTGGCTGTGTTAAGTGTGGGGTTTGTATATATACTTATGGTTTATATGGACTTGTTTTTAAAAAAAAACGTGAGTCTCACAATGAATCCATAAGTTAATCTAACAAATATTATTATATGATTCTTGCATGATCCCAATGAATCGCACTTCTTTCTGAGTTACTCCAAGCCATATCACAGGAAAAAAAAGACAAAGTGCACTGATTTTGACATATATTCCAAAATAAGTGCCCCTAAGGGACTATTGAAATGAACCAGAATATAAATCTAAATTAGCCTTATTTTTAAAAAACAAATGCCAGTTTAAAAATTCTAGACAAGAAAAGAAGTATTAGGTATCAGGATTTTCTTTTTATGCAGGTATAGATTTATTTCAGTGTACTCTTCCTTGACTAGATAGTCTAATAAAAAATTTCTATGTTATTATTCCTGTCTACAAGTCTTTCCTAGCCTATTTTCTTATCACTTTCATCTTTCTCTACATAAAACTGAGAGTCTGAATCTAGACTTAAAGTAATTTATGTACGTAAATCTACACATTAGATACTAGATTATTCAGTTTGTTTTACCTCTTTGGATGTGTTATACTAGCATTTGCACGGTTACTTTCCCTTAGAAACTGATTTAGCATTTTCCTTTTATTTTTTTCATCCTCTTGATTTGTATATTTATCTCTTTTTAACCTTTCCCAGTATCTGAAACATTGACTTTCACCACTGTTTGTAATCTCCTCAGGTCTTAATTAACTTATCCCTGGCCTTGAAACTGTTGATTTATTAATTCCAATATTATTTTTCCAAGTAACTTTTCCGTAAGTGCTGGCCATTCTCCTGAAAATAAATAACACACTAGGCAGCTCATTGAGAGAACATAATGCCAGTGACCAACTGAATTACTTGGTTAAATGATGTTGTTTCTACTGCGAGTCTAATGCATTAACCTCAGACCTTTCCAATATTTAATAATTAAAAATGTCGCAATTCTTCTTGTCCTTTTGGTTCTTGAAACAGTTATTTTATGCAAGCTCTTTTCCTTAATGATTTTTTTCTCTTCTCTAATTATAAAATTCTGTGATTCAATCTTATTTTATGTAATAACCATCATGTATCTAAAGTAGCTACTATTATTATATAGATCTTATATCTACTCTCCTTTAGATAATTTTATTCACATATTTTAATTTCTACTGATTAATTTTGTATCTGTCCTATATATTTAGACAGGCTTACTGATTTAGTTCACATGAACTGATCATTAATATTAATCTTTTTTTCTTATTCCACAGAACTGCAAAATGTCATGTAGTTCAAAACATCTTTTTAAATATCTTTCTCATGCTAGCATCTTTACCGCACAGTCTGAAGTTTCAAGTCTCCAGAAATTTTATAATCAGCAATTTTATAACCTTCTCAACCAAAAAAAAAAAAAAAAAAAGAGCTATCCTTAAGTAATAATATTGTCTTGAACATCATTCTAATATTCTTTTACAAAATATATTTTGACAATCAGCAGATACTGGTAGCTAGATGAGGAATGTAAGCAGCTCAGCTGACTCTATATCCAAAACTTTTTTACAAATATCTGTTTTGAATTATGGATGTGTTTTGAATGCTTCATTTATATGCTGATGAAAATGTTGATAAAACAATCAAGGTAGTCAACCAAATCAATTGTCAGTCCATCACAACATTAAATCAGGCACAAGGCTGCAGAAATGTAGTACACTGTTGACTAGTGGAAGGATTGGATAGAGTGATGACCTGATGAGATTACCAATAATTTATTAATTTATAACATTGCTACCTAAAGATGGAGGACTACAGAATTTATAAAAGCTAATCTTATGTTTCCCCAAAAGAACTCTATAGCATGAGGTGGATGCATTTCTTATATTTTCCCAGGTGCAAGACCTTGTGAGATAGTATCGCCTACAATACATATACAGAAGATAAGAATGCTTTACTTACACTTAGGTGTTAGAAGTCTATTCAAGATTTGCTTTTATTATATTATTTTTAGATATAATATATAGTATTTTAACACAGAATATTAAGGCCTCCACAGTTTTAATATTCCCGTTTGGCATAATAAGCAGTGCATAAGAGTCTAAGTAACCCTACTTGTGTAGTGACAAGATGGTCTCCAAAAATCCCTTCCAACCTCAGTCTGTGGTTCTGTGATCCTCTCACTGCAGTGTTCAGTCATTCATAATGCCTACCACAGATTAGATAAAGTTAACAGATCTTTGTTTCTTTTTTTGTTTGTTTTATTCTTTCAGTGTGAAAATGTTATTCAGAGAAGTTTCCATTTTTCCTGGGCATGGACTTTTAAAGTGAGCGATATTAAAATAATCTGTTTCAGAGAAAGCATATATGCTCAAGTAGGACAGTAATCTGTTTCAGAGAAAGCATATATGCTCAAGTAGGACAATAAAGCAAGATTTTCATCACATGGCTGGATAGAGTTCTATAAAAAAAAAGACAAAATAATTTTTCCTCAACTGTGTGCATTAGCCCTCAGGGCGTTGGTTGTACAATGAGTAAAACTTAACCTCGGGGAGTAAAACTATATTGTACAGATATGTAATGCACTAAAAGCGAAACAACAGAGCAAAAGTTCTAATATAGGCTGCAGGGCAACATCCTACAATGAGAATGGAATCACTTTGAGTCTGGAATTTCAGGAAAATCTAATAACTTACTTAACATGTGACTGTGAAAATCTCATCATTTTCATCGTTTTCCAGTCTATCCCTTGCAAATATTTTATTAAGAATGATTTAAGTTCATCCTGGAGTAGCCAGAATCCATTTAGGCTCTAGAAACAGATAGAAAACTATTGACAGTTCAGCACATTCCTCTTATAACGTAAAGCAGACAAGAATATGGTGCCATTGCAATGCATTCTTAGTATTTCTCCTCTTCTTTCTGCGTCCTTCTGTTTTATATATTATATGGTTTTATCTGAACGAGAAATTCCTAACTGTGCAAGTGTGCTACAGGGAAGTAACAGAGGTAACAGAGGGAAACCAAGGTTTCTGTCAATTCTACCTGAAGGAAAATTAACTTTTACATAAGACTAATACTTGGAAAATCTTATTTAGAATGCAGATAATACTCAGACGACTAGACTTGCAAAATGTTTTTTCAAGTTATAATGTGAGATTTCCTTTTAGAACAATTATTTTGAAATTCCATGTTTATAGAGACAGTATTTAAAATATGTAGAAGGAAACTGGAATTTCTTTTACTGACTGCCATTTCAGATTGCTGGCATTTTTTGTTTACATTGTGACCATTTTCTGTCAGATCTAAGTATGATGCGTTGCATACTAAAAGGGTGATAACCTAAATATAACATGAAGGACAATAGACAAATACTGAAAGGTGGCACAGTAACATAGCAAAGAGCATGTGTTTCCTCTAGGTGCTAATTTATTAAATCTGATTCTTTTCCTAAACTAGTTTCACATGGTTGTATTTAGCATAAGTCACAAATGAGTGATGCTTACAAACTTTAGTGCAACACACAAGAGAGATCAGAACCAAATATCTTAACTGCTTTCTGCTGCTTTTAAGCTACAAGATGGTGGATTCTTATGTCTTTAGTTTGCCTTGTTTTGTGAAAATAACTTCATAGCATCACACATCAAGCATAATAACTCAAAAAAAAAAAAAAAAAAAAAAAAAAAAAGTTCAGTTCTGACATTCTGGAATAGAGAACTCCAAAGATCCCATTTTATTTTTATTGGCCCACATTATTCGTTATTAATAGACTGCTAGTGGGTTGCTGAATGTCTAGGTTTTCAGAAATACAAATTCATTTTCTAATGCTTATTTGGAATATGATCACTTGACTTAAACATTATACCCTACGGCCTGTAATGTGAATGGACTAAATTCAACATTTTTAGGTAACATATGTAGGTTAGCAGACAGAGCTTCCATTGAAATCAATACTAGGAAAAAATGCTTCAACTGATATATCCTGTCTATCTGCATTTGATTTGCTGAATGCATGATTACATTGAACTGTTAGCTTTGTTTACTTTGTATTGACTGCTACTGTGAAATGTTTACTAATTGTGCATTAGATTTTTAAAGAGAGCTAAATGCATACTTTTCAATAATTTTGGATTCCATACATTGTGTATCTGTAAAATATGTTCTGCAGAGTTAGAACTTTATTCTTTTTTTTTTTTTTTTCAGTTAGTGGCCAAGATGAGTTCTTAACAGGAGTTACATGAGCTGGGGAAAAAAGAGAAGACATTCAGACCTTGAATGCTGTAAAGTCCAAGCAAGCAATCTCTCTCAGAGGAAGGTTTGCCACTGCATCTAACACTGCAATAACTAAATGATGCTTATGTGCCCAAGTGTTAAGAGTCAAATCCCTTAGTTACCTAAATGAGAACTCATTCTCCATTCCAGTCTTCCTCCAAAAGATTAGAAATACCCATTCTGAGGGAAATCTGAAAGGTAAACAACTTTCCAGGTCCCTGGGAGATTGGAGAATTATTATATAGGAGTCAAACAGTGTCATCATTAGTCCCCATCATTAGTTGCCTGTTAGTGGCAATAGCCAAGAATCACTGGTTTGTCTCATGTGCAGTGGCAACATGGAGTAGTGCCTGCCTTAAGAATTAAACCAAATAGGTAAGTGAGGATTGTACAGGGTTGGTTTATGTGTTATGTATGTACTTTTACTGGAAATGATATGTAATTTCATTTAGTTCTTCTTTTAGGTATTGATTGAGAGCACTATTTACAAATAAAGAAAAACATACATAAAGATTTGATTTTTGTACCCACTATATCCTGTTTATACTCAATTTTTTTTTCAAGTATTATCCCACTAAATATATCAGCAGATTTGTGAGAGATATCACTAAGAACACAAAGACACCGAGAATAAAGCCAATAATATGACTAGGAAGTTAACTGGTAAATTTCAAATCTGGGAAAAAAAGTTTGAGATTTAGCTAGTTCTTATTTTGCTCGAATCACTTTGCTAATTCCTATAAAAATATAAATCATTTGTATTTAAGTACCCAGAGTTTTGTACGTGTTATTAATATGTTCTATCTGGAGACAATTTAATCATTCTTCAATAATATTGTCCTGGGTAAATGTGAGCAATGTGCATTTACAAGAGGCTGATGGTCAAGACTATCTGAAATGAGTCCAGTAATTGCAGAAACAAGATCTAATTGAGGTAAATACTGGAGAAACACGTTAAATCTTCCAGACTTCCCATTATAACATCGGGTAAAAATTTTCCCTGGGCACTACTTGGCATAAGAGTTCTCAAGTCTGAAAGAAAGTAAAAATAAATTGTTCAAATGCTAAAAATTTTTGAGTCACAAAAATATGTGCTAAGACATGTGCTAATGAGCTAAGACATTATTTATTTATTAATTGTAGCAAATAGTTCAAAACATTTATAGCCTTGCTGAGGACTCTGATAGAAGTAGTCAGATCCGAAGTGATGACAGAAAGTCTGTTATTTTAGTTCAAATTTATTAAATATTTGAGGGTATGCTCTATCCATTTGAATGTATAGATAACCTTTCTGCTTTATTTTTATATTTTTATCTAGGACTCCCAGCTTTGAGAGTAAAAAGATCTCTGAAAGAAGGATGATGTAGCAGTTATCAGGTCACTGTTCTAGTCCAAGGTCAGATATAGCTAACTGAGTCACTGACCTATCTGTGATCTGCAGATGGAATCAGTGGGTTGGTTTGGTCCTCTGCCCAGGCCTTCAGGTGGAAAGTGGCCATGTCCTCTCTTGCCTCCAAAGTGTGCCAAATGCTACAATGGGTGGAAAACAATCATCACGGTCTGAACATTGCCACTTAAACAATCTTTAATTGCTTCTTGGGTTACATTGCTATAGCAATGACTAATGACATAGTTAACCATTGAGAAAGTTGAGAAAGCAGAGAGAGCAATATGTTGCAACAATATGAAGTATAAACCAGAAACCCAAAATCATTTTCATGGTTTTTAAACAGGTGAATATTTTTTTTCTGACAGGTTTCCAGACAGCCATAAAGGTGGAAAGAGCAACCAGGTGACCAGCTTCTCTATATTCAGTAAAGAGACATATGGATTGCAAGCAGTAAAAAATTTCCTTGGGAGAAAGAAAAAAAAAAAGGCTGTTTTTTGCACTAATGTGGAACTTTGAACATTTGGCTACAAGACAGTTCTGGGGAAAGAACTGCTGAAAAAAAGCTTTCTCATATGGTATTTCTTTGACATGAGTTGGAGTAGAAAATGCTGTAAGTTTTATGAGAAAGATTATTCTGTAGTGAGTCATGCCCCAAATGTGAAGGCCTACTTATTAAAGAGAATCTTTTTTGGTACTTATCCCTAAGAAAAGTTGGAAGTGGGATTCTCAGCCATGCTTATTTGCTTCTATCCTCCATCCTCTTGGATAAAGGTGTGTGGCAGCTGCCAAAGTGGGAAGAGCTCTAGCAATCCTCGCCACCTGTCTCAGCAAGATGTTGTGAGTCTGAGTGAATCTAAGTTTTCTCTAATTTTGTTCACAGACAAATCAGGTCTTTACAATATGGGAGCCTACTTAGGCTGCACAGGAAGATCTGTTACCTGAATCTAAGTTATTCACAGTTATCACTATCCAAATTACATGCACCAGGTGTAACAGGTATTTAAAGGGAATTAATAAAACTACTAAATGCATTTCTAGGACATCCTTTAAAATATTTTGGTGTCTTTTTCTAAGCAGATATTTGATCTCCTGTGCTCAGACAAACTTAATTTGGAAACACTGGGGGAAAAGACAGCAAGAACTGTAAAAACAGAAAAAAAGAACCTAGCAAACACTAGAGAAGAGAAGATTTATATTTATGACTAGAAGTAGAGAGCATCAGAAAAACATCAGTGATTTATAAAACTTATTCAAGTACAAGAAGAATAGAAAACATCCGTGTCTGTGGGAGAAATCAAAAAAAAAAAAACAATATGAGAGTGTTTTGGCTTTGTAAGTCATTGCTTAGAAGTGGGAGCAAGAACGCCAAGTACTGTTAGCTAAGAATTCAAAGAGATTACAGTGGTCTCTGAAACAATAGCAAAAAGAGTTCTCGGTCCATGGTTATTCGGTGATAAAAATATACTAGAAAGCAAAAGAATTCTATGAACTCTTGTCAGTTTTTTCCAGTACTAGTAGAAAGTGAGAAATGTTCTCTACTGCACATGATAACGAGTAGCAGAAGCTCATAGCAAAAGTGAATTGGCAAAAAATATGGCAAATCTCAAAACAGAACTGTCGTTCAGTGCAAGATCATACGAGGACGATATACTTGCAGTAAGCTTTGAAATGCAAGAGTCAGCAGCTTTGGCCTGCTAGAAGCAACGGAAGAAGTGAATCCCAGAGCCAAAGGCAATTGTACAGAATCAGTGGCCAGTGGCCTTTTCCTTTCTTGGCTGCGCTGCACTGGCTTCAACAGCTCTGATGACATCCACCACAACTGTCTGAAGTCAGCAGCTCTTATATCAAAGAAAATCCCCTAAAATCCAGTCTGTTGGCAGTCAGCTCAGACCACATGCTCTATGAACACACACTTCACACCATTCCTGCTTTCCAGAACAGTTACAAGCCAGTGTTCTAAATAGCAGTGCAGCAAACTAATCTTGATTATGGATATCTGCAGTAGATTGTTGCAACCAAGGGTGCTTGAAAATATCCAAAGTCATTCTCGTGTAGACAAATGTTCTTTTACTTAATGCTGAGTATGTTCAGAATAGATTATTATTTTCATCTTTTTCTTTTTCTTTTTCTTTTTCTTTTTCTTTTTCTTTTTCTTTTTCTTTTTCTTTTTCTTTTTATTTTTCTT
>JAVCKT010120360.1:0-20820 GCA_032273925.1 Rhynchotus rufescens
AAGGAAGGAAGGAAGGAAGGAAGGAAGGAAGGAAGGAAGGAAGGAAGGAAGGAAGGAAGGAAGGAAGGAAGGAAGCATTTTCTCCCGGACCATTGGAGGGCTGCCCCTCTCTCCTGCCCCATGTCTTGCAGGCTGCTTGACATGAAGGCGGGCGGGAATCCTGGTGAAGAAGCCAGTTCTTCCCTCTCTTGTCACTGCGGCCTCTCTCCTCCAGAAGGAGGAATTAGCATTCCTCAGGGAGAGCAAGACGGATGCCGAGAGCAGATTCCTAATGAGCTGCAGCTCGGGCCTGCAGGCTGCTCGAGAGTCAGGGCTGGCCTCGCCGGGCCCAGCTGAGCACAAAGCCAACGGGGACTTGCTAGGATAGGATAGGATAGCATAGGGTAGGGTAGGGTAGGGTAGGGAGAGCAGAGCAGGGGGATGGAGGTGGGGAGAGGGAATGGCTGGGACTCTCGGCCACACGGAGCTCTGCTGCAAGCCTCGCTGCACCAGGTCCTCTCCAGAGGTCTCTTCTAACCCCAGACGTGTGGGGAGCCCAGGCAGGCGGTGGGAAAATTAGTCACTGTTAAGAAATAAATGAAACAACAAAAACCCCTTAGGATTTAGGCTGTAAGAGCAGTTTTACAGAGAATTAGAGCAGGAAATAAGAGGTAGGGCATAAAGATTGAGGATGCCAAGGAGCGGAGAGCATCTGGATGGAGCACCTCGGCAGAGACCCAGCCAGACTCTGAGTGGAGGCATCTCCACATCCCAGCATCCCACCCGACGTGCCGAAGAGCGGAGTGGGGCTAGCTCGGGAGCGGGGCAGACAAAAGGCACCGACGAATCCTTCCGGGAATCACAAAGGAAGGCTGGGAAAGCGGGACTCAAGTGGCGCCAGGCGTGGAGCTTGCGACAAGGTGATGAATGGGGCACGTGGAAGACGCACAAAGGGAAGGAACCGCGAGGAGGAGGAGGAGGAAGAAGAACTGGGGGACTCGCCAAGAGGCAATGGCACCAAAACCACATGAGGATCTGGAGCTGGACAGAAACCGGGAGCTTTGCCTGCACAGGAAGACGCTGGGCCAGGGCACAGAGAAGAGGCAGCCCCTTCACAAAAGGGCCGTGGAAAGGGAGGCTCCGAGGAGGAGAATGAGGCAAGGAGAGGGAAAAGAGGCTTGGGAAGAAAGGAGGCAACCAAGGAGAGCTGGTCTAGGAGGGATGCATGGAGCTGAGTGTCAGCACGAAGGATGGGCCAGGCTAAGGCATCGAAAGGATGAGCGGGATCCCGGGACCAGCCACGCTCGGAACCTGGGAGATGCAAGCGGGAAGAGCGCACAGAGGCAGCCACCCGGAGGGGCTGCCGAGGAGGCAACCGCACAAAGCCCTGGAGAGCAGAGGGAGGGACGGGCCTCAGCGCTGCAGGCTGCAGCAGAGGGAAAAGCAACCCCAGAACTGCCTGCGGCCCCAAATCCAAACCTGTACGGGGTCCAGACCAAAGCAACCCGCCGGGAAAGGTGCAGGCACCTCTCCAACCCCGCCACCTCTTCTCTAGCCACCTTATCCAATCTGTCATTATTTTCCCTTTTTTCTTTTTTTCTTTTTTTTTTTTCAGTAGGGAGAGAGAAAAGATTTTATTAATTGAATTAACAAACCCCCTCATTGACTCCAGCCTGTCCTGGGTGATGGTAAATCCTCTCCGGATGGCCTGCAGTTTCCATCCGATCCGACAGCACTACCCGATGGAAAGCGGGAACTGCAAAAGCTGGGAATGAAAACCGCACTGAAGCAACACAGAGACGGGAATGGGAGAGGCCTCGGATCCATCCACACCCCCTTGGAAGGGGGAGCTCCTTGCAGAACCCATCATTTGGGACAGGGCAAGGGGGATAGAGTAAGCAGGGCCAAGAGCAGCTCTCCATAGTCCTCTTCCAACCATGTATCCATCAGCTCTAACGCTTCCCTCCCTGACCTGAAATAAAAAGGGGGAAAAAAGCTCCGTAGCGCCTGCCCCCATTCCAGGGCAGTTAAAGGATTAAAAAAATATTCCTGCTGCACTGGAAGCAACTGTCACGCAAAGCGCAGCTCCTTCGCCCTGAACCTGCCACAGCAAACACGTCCTGGAAAGAAAAAATAACGGGTGAGCTGGAGGGAGAAAACGCTGAAAATCCATGCCAAAGAGAAAAAAAAAAAGAATATATACATATATTCTACATTATATTTCTGTATTTCTCTATCTACATATCTTCTACATCATACATAGGATCTATATTATATCTATATCCATATATACCTGTATTTCTATAGATATTTTATTTATCTATGTAGAATATATATTCTATATTACAGAATCACAGAATGGTTGAGGTGGGAAAGGACCTCTAGAGATCATCTAGTCCAGCCTTCGTGCTCCAGCAGGGACACCCAGAGCACGTGGCACAGGCTGGCATCCAGGTGGGTTTTGAAGACCTCCAGAGAAGGAGACTCCACAACTATTATATTCTTGTTTTGCATGGATAATACATATACCTTTTTTTTTTTTTGCATGGATATATAATTTACATACACATACACACACACACATCTCTCTCTCACTCAAATCCACTCCTTCTAAGCAGCTCCAACCCTGCTGATTCATCCCCACTTCAGTGTGGTGCTCACTTCAAGAGCAGCACCCAAAGCCACAGCGAGCTAAGCACGCGAAACAAGTCCCGAGTCTGAGGTTTATCGGTGCAGATGTTCATCTTATTGGTATAAAATCGCATTCCCGGGGGTATAATTTAACTAGTGTGCATTAACTCGGAGCAGTTTGTTCGGTGACGTGCATACGGAAACAGGAGAAGTTCCTATTTCCAAGCACAACTGCACTTACCATAAGCAGGTAAGGAGCAAGCAGGTCACAAAGGTGAACACTGCTGCCAACGCGCCTTGGCTGGGGGACTCAAGGCAAAGACATCTTCAATGGGCTGCATTCCTATTAAATCTCATTTTCTATATTTGCACTTATACAATATACAAGGTATTTAAAAGAAAAACTGGAAGAAGAGTGCAGAGCAATGAGCTGGGCAGAATGGGAGATGAGGGAGCCAAGGTTAACCTTGTCTAAGGTTAAAACTGGGCTTTCCCAAGAGGATTCGAGTCAAACAGTGCCAAAACACACCAGGGATACAGAGCAGAGCAAGGCGGTAACGGCACGACAAGCTCTTGCACCTTATGATGAACCTATGTAGTTTCTCCATGCATGAGCCTGCTCTTTGGCTCTGAGCAGATCACACAAACACAACGAACAAATTTGGGCCCAAACACGATTAACAAGATCACCAAATACCACAGGGAAGACTGTGACCACCAGCACGAGGCTGCTGGCGTGGAAGGTCTCACTAGATCAAATCTGGTATCAAAACTGCCTATGATTTAATCACCTAAAAATTCTTGTGGCATATTGCACGAGATACATGCAAAAGCAACACACTCAGCTTCTGCATACTGCGCTGGGTGCTGTATTTTGCTGGATTTTTGCTCTGTTATGCTTCTTTTGAAGACCTCTCCAGGCAGGCAGGAGGTTTACCACTCCGCGCTCCCCAGAAGGCAGCAGATAATATCTGTGGGACGACAAGCTTTCAGAGATCAAAGCACAAGAAAACACCCTTCCTCTTAAAGAAGGCTCAAAGAAAACCAGAAATAATAAGGGTCAACTGAATCCTAACTCTTTTTTGGCATGCTTAAAAAATGCACTTGTAAGTGAAAACACCCCTCCTGCCCTCCGTGCACTTGTCACGTGGAAGCAGGGCTGTTTAAGGCCAGCCTAAGAGAGTGGTAGCAACGATAACAGAGCTGCAAAGGGCCAGGGATAAAAGCATGGCAAGGTCTTTCATTAATTCTCCTAATTGATACGAGGCCAGCAGTCATAGCTGCAAGGAATGGTAGAATTTCAGGTGCATAATATCAAAGAAAAAGAAAGGAAAAATAAAAAGCCCCAAATACTCATTGAAATCCAAGACTTGAAATTTTTGTAAAGAGGGAAGGTTTCTTTATAAGAAATGTATTTGCTGCTAATTGCTTTTGGACAATTTTCATGGGTAGCCATAAAAACTACGAGATGCATCCCAAAGCTGGACTTCTTACACAGGAAAGGGTAGATGCTGTAATTGCTATTTTAACAGAAAGCAGCAGAAAAATAAAAGAAGAGACAGACTACAGAAAACGGCTCATTATTTCAGTATCATAACATTTAAAAAATAATTAAGAACTGGCTGCAATGGAAACAAAACTAACCCGGAGCAGTTTCCAGGAGGCAGCAGCTCTGCCAGTTGCTAGCAGCACAGCTCTGCCAAACGCCAGTGCTTAAGCACCGTGAGTTAATCCCCCTAGAAGTGAAATTAATTCAAGAAAATTAAAAAAAAAAAAAAAAGGAAAAATATGGAATCATTTGCCTGTTGCTTTTGAACACAAATGTGCATCTCTATAAAATGTATTTTTAAATGTATTTATATAGCTGAGGCATAAAAAGTGTTGTTTTAAAAGTCAGTTGTTCCAATAGTTTAGTGTCCTCCTCCGCTAGAGTTTAAGGAGAAAATTCAGCCAGTTTTCTAAAGGTGAGAAGAAAATCACTAGAATCCTTGGGAAAAAAGGAAATAGGGTTGTACAGGTTGAGGAGACCTGTCCCAGCACACTGCAAATACAGCCGCACACAGGTCATTTAGACTGAGTCCGGAGCTGACTTTTCCAAAAGGATTGGAAGGAACTTGCCTCCCACAGGACTTCAAGGGAAGTCATTCAAAAGCTCTTAAATGCACATTAGCATCACAGTAGTGTCACCACTACCCATGGGATACAGGAATTAATTTACAGGAAACACTCTTTTTTAACCTTCTTTGTGTTTGGGTTTGAATCCACATAGTTTGCTCCTTACCAAAGGCCTGCATAGCTTTAGGCAGGACACACAGGCTAGTAGACTATTAACAGGAAATGCAGATTAAAAACAAATATTCACAAATTCCTAATACGATGCAAAGGGTTTCTTGTCACCACATTAGCTCCCTTCATTTACTTATTTTTGATGCATTGGTATCCTCAAAAAAAAAAAAAAAAAAAAAAAAAAGGGAGTTTTTGGATCTAGAATAGGAATGTTGAGCCTTTGGCTCCTGCTATTACTAGTCCATTTGCTTAGACAAAAGCTTCGGGGCAAATTAGTTGCCATTGCTGGAAACTGCCCATACTTTACTCAAAGGGTTAGCAATTCCAGAGCATGCATTTGCTGCCAACTCCCTGTCAATTCGCTTTCCAACTAATTTAACACATCTTGACTCTAAAGTGTTTCTTCTTTTCTCCCCTGCTGATGCCACGATGTCAGGGATCAAAGGCTCCTTTCCATCGTCCCATCGCTCCCACTCCGGGCGAGCAAATTACTGGATGCAATTACTGGATGCGTTACGGCCCATTCCCAACGTGGGCCCGAGCGTGGGCCCGAGGCGCCCAACGCAGCTTCCAACAGGGCTTCCACGGTTGGTAGCTCCTCACGGGGGTCCTGGGCTGCTCCTGGGAGAGGGTGGCGGTAAGAAGTGCCCGTGAGGACGGACTCAACCACAGCTCCGTCCCCTGCCCTTGCTGAGGTGGTGAGGGCGGCTGCTGGGGCCACGAGAAAGCCCTCGTGGTTCCAGGAACCACGCTGGGGACCCGCAGCACTTGATGCATCCTCACTAGAGGCCCAGAGCACCTAAAGCTGTTCTACTCACCTAGAAAGCCGTTTTATTCCTCAACACTGAAGCCTCACTGAAGAGACAGGAGTGAACAAGCCTGTCTTCCAGACACTTCCTAAGCACACACTTAAAATTAAGTGGGGTTTCACTTAATGGGGTCTTTAATTACTTCTGCATCTCCCTAAACCAGATCACACTGATACCAGGTCTGTGCTAGCAGCACATTAGTGCTCCTTGTGTCCAGCAGGAACACGGAGTCACAATTAATATCAGCAGCAGCAAGGAAACACAGCCATTCCCAACAGCGAGAGCAGCCCATCCGCAAACAGGGAGCTGACTCAAGACAGGAGAAGCCACCCCAAATTCTGCCCTCGTGGTCGTTGGTGCTTCATGTCCAACTTCAATGTTCTTTACACTTCATGTTCTTCAGGATGCTTCATGTTCTTTACACTGCTGATTCCCCTCATAGCCCTGGTTCTTTCAAACCCACACTCCTTGCCCAGCCGCTGCCTCAGACACATCCAAGTGTCTCCACAGGTCAGAGGCAGCTCCAGATACGTCTGTGGTGAAGCTGATGTGAGGAGAAAGGGACTTCTCTGTCAGCTCCTAGAGCTCAGAACTCCTGCCGTCGCCATCCAGCTTTTCTGGCCAGGGCCACAAGTTCTGCACCTAGACAAGGTGACACTGAGCATCAGCCCTCAGGAATAAAATCCATTTTCTGGCCTTTGATTGAATGTGAAGGTATAAAAAAAAAAGAAAAAAGAAGGCCCACAAAGCTGCTCCACCGATCTCACCAACACAGAGGGTCTCCAAGAGGTCAAAACCTCATCTCCTCTATGGACACAACATAATTTTGCGTGTGGAAGAACTTTGGGGAGGCCTCCCTTTCCTTCCCTGGTGCAGAGGGTGTTGATGATCGCTGAGTTACGGATGTTCAGCTCATCCATACCAGAGTCTGCATCTGTGGCAGGTGGCCTTCTTTAATCATCCCTCCTTCCTCCTTAGAGGAGGAAGGCCTCTCTCCAGGCTCTTTCTGAAGCACCTGAACATTTAGTTAATATCCAGCACCCATTTTCACATCAAACAACTGGTAGGCAGAAAACTGAACGGAAATCGGAAGGTGATGGGCAGTCACGGTTGCAAACATCTATCCGAGGAGAGTGGACCTCTCCCAGCAATCCATACCCTGCGCAATCCTTGGTGGAATCCTGATGAGGAGCAGAAAGCTTGGCAAGATCCCCTCTTCCCTTGCTGCTGAACGTGCCAGGGGTGGCTGTGCAGAGGAGGAGCTATCAGACCTTCTCCCCGGGCTATCCATTCCACGAGGCGGCCACCTCGGGGCAACTGAGCCCCAGGAGAGCAGCCACGGTGAGACAGGCCACAAGAAATAGGAAAGTTAAACAGCATCAGCTTGGAGTTCTCCATAGGAACTTCCATGAAATATAAAGCAAGGGACTACCCATGAGCAAACCATGCATTTTATGATTTTCTTGACTGGAATGACAAATGAACCATCTCTGATACAAGCAATGCACAGAAACATAAATCCATGGAGGGGCAGCAGGAAATATCTTGGCATGCAACCAGAATTTAAGCCCTTCAAGAAAGAGAAGCTGCCCAGCACGGAGAAAGGCAACAGCGGGTGCTGGCCAGGCACCCATGGGGACGACAGAAACCTCTGCCAGTAGCCCAAGGGCATCCAAGAGATCTAGTATGGTGTCACGATGCCAAAAAGCAGATGGAAAGGAACACATGTAACATCAGACCCTGCCAAACCGAGCCAGTCGGTGACGGCAGGGGTCAGCGAGGAGGGACAGGAAGAATCTGCCCCAAAGGCAGTTATTTTTTTCCAGAATTGGCCTTCAGGGCCACTCGGGTCGAGATTAACCAGGGATCACACGCAAACTGGCAAGCCCTAAGTTTCCATTTTCATGAAGCCAGCAGGGGCTCCGAGGCCCCTGCGTTTGGAAAAATTCTTTCTTTTAGAAAGGTTAAAACCTCCTCGTGCCCCCCAGAATAGAGCTGGGGGGAAGACTGAAGGATTTTCTTATTAAGGCAGTTATCAAGGCAATTAAGCACGCGGGGAAAGAGCGCTGAGGAAAACACAACGCGGCTCCCCTCACACGTAACACCCAGCGAGTCTCGGAATGTCCTTATAAATAAAGCAAAAATAGACCAATAAAGTATTTTATAACGACTATTTCTGTGTGTGTGCATAGCAGCTCATTATTTCAATTCTCCGCATCACGGATTTCTTGTTTCTTCCCTCTTCCCTTTAAATAAATCTAAATAAATTATACATTTAAAAGCGGCCTATGCATCGACAACAACAGAGACAAATTTCATTTAACATCCAGCTGTCAAAGCCAGCCCTTCTGTCACTCTTTATTCCAGCCTGCTCTCCATAATTCATGTCGTCTTCATTACTTCCTTCTCCTCCTGGATTGGGTGGCACTTGGGAAGAGCCACTCGGGACACAGTCACTTCCCTTTGGAGACGGCACAACCGCATGACACCATCACTTGGGTAAATAAATAAATAAATAGAAATACAAATAAATAAGGAAAATCTACGGGTGTTACGATGTCTCCAGGTGGGGAACTGTGTGTGCTGATGGGGCCTCAGCTCTCCGCATGCGACTGCAATGGAAATAGCAGCACCCGTGCATAATACGATGTTCAAAGGCAGACATACGGTGCTATTAATAGCCTCCCTTTTTGCTTCTTGAAGTCTCTCAAGAATAGAAGCTGATAGGACTTATGGGAAGCACGGGGGAAAAACCACTAACCCAGACCCAACTGACATTATTGCAGATTTTTAGAAAGTATCCCAAAGAGCAGGAAATGTTTCAGTCTTGGCAACGGCTCCTCCCACCCCACATTAGCCAGATGGGCAAACGCAGCTTCAGCCCCATATATACAAATATACATCTGAATTAATGCACATATCACTCTAGAAATAGCCCACCCCACTTGCACAAGATAAATAATTAAATTGTTTTAAGCGGCTTCATCTGTTAATGCCTGGAGAGGCCTTAAATTTGGCCACTAAATTCCAAGTAGCTGCGCTCATCAATTCCATAGACCCCCAGCCATAAATCAACTTCTCCGCCCTACATGGCTAATGAACTTACCACATGATGAAAAAAAGCCAATTTCTTGAATTAAGGTCTCACTCTTCACCCTCTTGCCCTGCACTTTTCCCTCTTCCCTTCTTTCCTCCTCTCTGGAGTGCTGCAAAAGCAGCTGCAGGAGACCTTAGGAAGGGATGGATGGATGGATGGATGGATGGATGGATGGATGGATGGAGTGTCTGCTCAAGAGAAGAGCCAGAGCACTTGGGCAGCACACAAAGCTGCAAAATCCCCTTATCTTTAACACCCTGCAGAATGGGCACCAGGCTCTCGATGCTGCAAGGAGTGCCTGGAAACTCCGGGGTCTGCAAAAAGCCCTTCTCAAGGCTACAGAGGTGGTTGGATTTGCCCCCTGGGTGTCCGATCCTGCTTGGATACGTGTTATGGAGCCCGTTCCCTCGAAGCCTGTTGCCACCTACCACTGCCTTGGATTTTAAATCCCCATTGCTCCAACTGCTGCTGCTTTTTTTCATTTCTACTCGAGCCTCTGACCGAAACCATCCCATGGATTTCCTCCGTTCTCTAACCTCCTCAGGAAAATTTGTGGTATTCAACAGAGACGGGCTCTTCATTTCACGTTCTTCTCCCAGAGCTGCCTTATTCCTGCAGAAATAGCCAGGAGAAATTATGCATGGGAACTCTGCGGAGAATTTGCTCTAGGGAAGAGTGAAAAACAAGCACCCAACACGGTCAGAGTGCAGATAAGCACCACAAGGCCCTGAATCCGTATCCATGTTATCAATAGGTTCCACATTGGAAAAATCTCCCCCGCACTCGCCCAACTGGAGAGGGTCCCCTCCCCCCCCTCCAAGCTGGGACCAAGGGATTAAGATGTCACCTTGGGTCTAAGGAGGTTGCACAATCAGGGGTTCCCATACCGAGGCTGAGGAAATTAAATTCGTAGCAGAGATGCTCAGCAGCTGCCACGCAGCGAAACGCCGGAAGAAATCAACACGATTAAAAACCCACAAATTAATTATTTTTATGCAGAAGAGCCCCGAAACCGCCTTGGCAGGATTCCTCCATAAGCTCCCTTATTTAGTCATTCATTTCAGTGGCCATGCTCCACTTTGTAAATTATTCCCGATAATTCAAGCAGACACGGGGAAGAAAAAAAAAAAGAATATCCAGCCCCTACACGCATTTCAGAGCCTTGAAAATTGAGATGTTTGCACTGTATGCGAGTTCCTACACATGCCTATCTGCACCCATCTCCCAAGGCAGCAGCCGCAGGGGGGGATATTTGTTTTTAATCCCTTAATTACACTTTTCGTCCCTGGGTGCATTCATTTGGCAGGCGAGGCAAGAGGGCCTCCTCCAGGAGGCTCTGGATTTGCCCTTACCTGGAGGCTGTTTCACCTCTGATGGGGTCTTTTTTTCCAAATGAGCTCTCTCTGACGGCCAGGACTGCAGGAAGTTAATCTTATTAAACTGTTAAGAGTTAAAAAAAAATAAAAATAAAGTTTGATGTGAGGCAAGCGGTGACCAAATTAGATCATGAACAAAATAGTCAACAGCAGCAGAGCCACTTGAGAGAGAATTTCCATTTCCAAAACCAATCTCTGGACACTGGGAAGCCGGGACTCCTGCCCGATCAGTGGGAAATCCGGCTTCCAGCTGCGACAGGCATTTTCACATGTCCCAACTCCCCAAATTTCACCGTCAGAGTCTCTTAAGAGACATGGGATTTTACTTAACCTCTTCTCAATCCAAATATGCAGGTCTTCCCAAAGGGATCCTCCAACTACGGCAGGTTTCACGGCACTGAAGGTGACCTATATTCTCCGTCTATGTTGGTAGCTTGTGTTTTTCTTTTCCTTTTCCCCCATCTTTTCTCTTCTCTTCTCTTTCTCTTACGTTGTCTCAGATACCAGATGCCTGCAGCCAGGCCAGTTTCTGGAACGGCTGCCAAGGAGCACTTCTAAACAGCGGCTTTTGGAAGGATGATGAAGAACCCCTGTCCCTCTCCCCCCAGAAAAACCAACCAACCCAAAACATTCCCCTACACAAGCTCAAAATCCTCTGCAGGGAAAAAATCACCCATCTGCTTTTGTGCAGGAAGATGGTTCGCAAAGGGACACGGCCTAAAATCCCAAATTTAGCCAAAAAAAAGTCTTCCTCCTCTTCTGTAGTTTGTTTTTTTCTTAAAAGTAACAATGATAATAAAGTTTCAGTACTGAAGTTGGGTTCCACAGGCAAAAGAAAAGGAGAGGGAGTAAATACTAATAAAGAAATAGCGTTGTCTTTACATAGGTGGATGATGCAGCCTGAAGCGGAGCGCTCTGTGAAGCGCAGCTCAGCTCGAGCATGGCAGAACAAAACTATCCCTTATCCATAAGGGATAAGGGCATCCCTGGATGTCCTTATCCAGGGAAAAACAGGGAGAGCCTTCACGGAAAAGTAAGAAAATAAAGAGCCAGAGGGGCTCCCATACGGAGGAATGTTTGAAAGGGGGTAACTTTCCTCCTCGGAGAGCAGGTAAACCAGAGGTCCTAGGAGAAGCTCATGAAGGGAAATGGGAAGGGAGCTGGGGAGCCTCTGCCCGCGGCCACGGTACACGTGGGACAGCAATGGGAATGGCCTCTTCCCGCTCCCTGCTCTGCCATGGATGCTCCGATGCTGCTATAAATCCCCGGCTGTCTCCCTGCTTACAACGGCAGCAGGATTGCAGATGCATTAAGGCTACCACTGTGTATATATATATATACAATGGACACCAATGTATTCTCCTATGCATAATGCACAGAGACGGCTCCAACCACAAATCCTGCATCCTGCCCCTTTCTTTCTTGCACCACAGATGCAGCAAGCCCGACACCAACCCTTTATCCTGCACCATAACAGCAGCCAAGCCCTTCCTTGGGTCACCACGCAGGATAAAACCCTCCCGTGGCCCCTTCTCTGCCCCCATGGGGCCCGGAATCAAGGTCGGTTCACGCTGCTAACGAAACCCACAGCTCAAGCACCTTGTAGAGGTATCAACGTCAGGCACACGCTGCAAGGCTGCTCTCAGAACGCGTTCCCGAGCGCGGGATACATGATCCATCATCAAAGGGCTCCACACACGGCGCGGCCGAACGCCGGCTCAACGAGAGCTTGCAAATATCCTGCAGAATAGACAGCCCTGTGCACAAGCCCGACCCTGACCCCGGGCGCACGCTAACTGAGCCCTTTTGTACGGAAAGAGGCAAAGACACTGATATAAACACAGCACTTGAAAGCGGGTTTTGCCTCATGGCGCTTCAGTCCAGCCAGAAGACACAACGGAGAAGCGGCACGTTTGCCTTTTCCTGGCCAGGCCAAGGGATTTCTCCGTTATTTTAAGGTGGCCCAAGTTTGGTCGGAATAAACCTCGTGCGCTCCAGCGTGCTGGGATCAGCTCTCATCCTCATGACGCACCTGGAGGACAAGCAGGGCCGAGGCCACTGCATTTGGGCACCAAATGAAGCCCCCAATGGGGATGCGGGATGTGGAGATGCCCCGTGGCGAGCGGAACAGCCCAATGCAGGATGCTTCTCAGTGGTGGCAGCGACTGGGCCAAGCCCGGCTGAACCAGGCCCAGCAGGACCACTATAAATTAAACACTATAAAAATAATTATTGTTATTATTTTTTTCCCCTTAGTAATACAACGTGTGCCTCATCCCAGGGTCAAGGTGGCTATCAGATCAGTCTACTTTTTGCTGCATATTAATACATCTTTCTGCAAAGTGAGAGCAGACACTGCTTAGCTAAGCTGTAAAGGTCCATTTCCAAGCCTTAAAAGAAAAAAAAAAAGTCAGGATGCACAAGCAGCTCTAATATTCTCTTCATTTCTAGGGGCTAGAAAAGCTACTGTTTAAAATGAAACGTTAATGTTTTTCCATACAGATGGGGCTTCCCACGTGGCAATCCCAAAGCGCCAGATTTGTGCTTCCCAGAAGGAGTGGAGCTTCCCTTCCCCTTGCGTGGCCAGAGACTGACTCCCCAGGCCATCCACGTGCTGACCAACACAGAAAAAGGAGCAGCATCCTGGCAGGCTTCTGCAAACACCACTTGGGATGCTTGGGAAGCAGGTGGAGGCATTCCCATCGGATGGGATGTCCAGTTTCCGAGCCACGAGCGAGGACCACGCGCTCCAGCGCGGCATTATCACAACAGTAACAGCTTGCCGGGATTCCTGCCTCTTCTTTCCTTGTGCTGCTCCAAGGGGCTCCCTGATGATGCCAAACACTTTATTTCTGGGCAGCAAGATTCCTGCATCGGGTTGCGCTCCTCTGCTCCCCACGGCACCCTCCTGTTTGGGCTCGGGGCGCTGCGTGCTGGGCCGGAGCCCCAAACGTGCCCTGCTGGGAAGCACCCCCAGGAAATTCAGGAGAAGGCCCCATGAGCCGCTATTCCCTTCCCACCAGGATGCTCCCGAGCAGCCTACGCGGCAGCCCTGGCGCTAGGACAACACAGGCATTGCTCACGGGAAGGCCACGTCGGCTCTTCCGAGTGCTTCCCGCAGGATCCCGAAGGGCACGCGGGCAGCGGCGGGCACGAGGGGAACGTCACTGCTACTCCAGCGCTGCGAGGAAGAGCTGCCAGCCTTCATCTCTGCCAAGACGCCAAAGGAAAGGACCAGTCAGCTCTTTTAGGGGGACAGAGCTGGAGCAATGGCTAAAACCTGCCGTAAATCCAGCTCTGGGCTTGCACCCACTTCCCTGCCCACCTTTCAGTGCCCCCTGCGTCACCGTCACGCCGTGAGCAGTAATTAATAGGCAATAATTAATCAATGTGTAATAAGCACGCTCGGAATGCACTGTTTTCCTCAGCATATACGGACAGATTTGGTTGCCACAAGCATCTTCAGTTCCCATTTTCCTTTTAAACTACCTTTATTCTGAGCTGTGAACTAGCAGATTGGTTTGCACTGAAAAACATATTGCATTTTCGTGGCTTTATTTTCATATTGTCTCCACTCTTTGAATTAAAGGAGATTAAAAATATATAAAAATGCAAAGTAGAGTATTTCCCGCCTTTTTAGCCCACCTTTCAACTGGAACCAGGGAATGTTTTTTGTCAAGAAACTGAGAAGCACCTAATTTATAACACAGTTGCACTCTTGCTTATGAGGAATTCTTGCAATCACTGCATTAACTAGGGAGAAATCCTTCCCTAAGCCTCCTTACCCAGGAATAGCAGTGCACAAGGAATATTCGGCCAGCAGGAACCGAGCGCCAAACCAGACTTTCGCAGGAAAAATGCAGACAAAACCACCAAATCTGACATGGATATTAAGAGTAACACAGCAAACAGGATGAAATGTCAAGAACTAGGACCTGCTAATCCTCCCTGTGCCAGAAAATCAGCAATAAGGAATGGTTTTCCATAGCCAGCATACCTGTAAGTTGAAATAAACCTTTAGGACACAGCCCTGCTATACTGGGGCTGCCATCTCCCCATACAGGTGCAGCACTTAAGAGCACTAGCTATTGACGAGAACTGCTACTAATGGAAAATATTCAGCAACACTGTAATCCTGAAAGGGGTCTTGACTTGGTGCCCTTCTCCCCAAAAAAATCCCTAATGAGCCTGGTGAAAGGAGCAAGGATCAGGATTCTTTCCTTTGTATTCTGAAGAATAAAAGTGTTGTTCCGAGCACAAAACGTTAGTTGTTGGGAGCAGATTACTGGCCATCTGCAGGAAGGCAGCACAATGAAGAAAGAGCATGGGAGAGAGGTTGTGTTTGTGGTAAGGGGCGGGATATTGTGGCATTTCAAAGGCAGAGCCGGACCCAGCAGGCACCCGGGCGGCTTAGGAGCTGTCCTCACCGCAGAGCTGCTCGCGTGGCTGATCCTAACCCCACTCTGCTGAGCCACTGCAGCTGCAATTCCACAAAGCAGCGTGTTTTCCAAGCCGCAGTTCCACAAAACACCCGCGTTTTCCCCTGCTGCAATTCCACAAATCACCCACATTTACCTCGCTGCAATTCCACAAAACACCCTCATTTGCCCAGTTGCAATTCCACAAAACACCCGCGTTTCCCCCGCTGCAATTCCACAAATCATCCGCATTTGCCCAATTGCAATTCCACAAAACACCCGCGTTTCCCCCACTGCAATTCCACAAAACGCCCGCGTTTGCCCCACTGCAATTCCACAAAACACCCGCGTTTGCCCCGCTGCAATTCCACAAAACACCCGTGTTTGCCCCGCTGCAATTCCACAAAACACCCGTTTGCCCTGCTGCAATTCCACGAAACATCTGTGCTCTCCCCGCTGCAATTCCACAAAACACCCGCATTTGCATCACTGCAATTCCACAAAACACCCGCGTTTTTCCTGTTGCAATTCCACAAATCACCCGCGTTTTCCCCGTTGCAATTCCACAAATCACGTGCATTTTCCCCACTGCAATTCCACAAAGCACCTGCATTTTCCCATGCAAACACCTAACCCTCCATGCACGCCTACGGAAAATGCGGCCAAAACAGGAACCAGGAGCAGGCAAGAGGTGAAGCCCGTTAAAGCCGCCCTACCTTTGGGTCATGATCTTGTAGGCATCGGGCAGGTAGCAGCGGATGTTCTCCATCTGGGCCGGGTCGGAGTCGCAGATCTTGTCGTCGGTGCGGCCGTAGTTGGCGCTCTCGATCATGATGACGTCGGTGCCGGGGCAGCGCAGCTCGATGGGGTAGCTCTCGCACGACAGCTCCCGCCGCACCACGGCCATGGGCACCGGGGCTCGGCTGAACGCTGCGGGGGCAACACAGGCACACGGTGACGCACCACAAAAGCACTCTTCCAAGGACAGGCCTCTACACATATATTTTCCTTTTTTTCATATTTTCAGACCTCTCTCTATATTTTTCATATTTTCCTTTTTTTCATATTCATATATATGTATTTTTTTCATATGCACATACTGCAAATCCGATGGCTGCAGCTCCAGCCTGCGCTTTGCAGCAACTCTGCCCAGATGGGCAATACTGGGTACATGGTCAACAATACTGGGCCCATGGTCACCACTCCTCTATGTTGGGGGGTTCATTTAAAGAGCCTCCACAAATCTTACTGTCTTTTGAAGAAATCTCGGCTAGTTTGGCGAAGGAATAAATAGGGAAAAAAAAACTTTAGGATGCCTTGAAAACAAAGCCCCAAATTATTATTAATTATACACATACGACATCAAGCAAAAACCCATCAAGCAAAAACTCAATGTAAGGCCGAGTCTTTACCTACGGACTACAGTGCTAAACTCAACATCAAGTCCAATCTTTTACCTACACACTGCAGGTAAAAGATTGGGCTTGACGTTGAATTTTGAGGTTTGGAGGGAAGGTTCTAATCTCAGTTTTGATGGATCCAGAGGCCATCCATCAGCGAGGGCTTCCCCCCACGAAAACTATCCTCTTCCCAAAAATTCAGCTTTCGAAGTGCTGCTGCTTTGCCTCATGGAAACTTCCACGTGCTCCAAGTTTCCTTATGGAAACAAAACCTTAAAATGACAGCTAAGTAAGGAGAACCCCACTTCAAACCCACAGACACTAATTGCCCATCTGCTTGCTCATACGAACCCTGTGTGTCTGCAGCTAATCCTCACTCTCCCGGGCTGCTGCAAACAAGACATTAGGAGCTGCTATCAGCAATGTGGTTTTATTAAAAGAGAGGTTGCTGAGGGCTGAGATAGTGGCCTAATCTCACAGCAGCTCTGTCAGCAAGGACGCAGAACTTGAAGCTCCTGGTGGAGGATTTTACAGCCAAATAGGAAAATAGAGAGTTGGGAAAAGCTCTTAACCACGTTCCTGCACCGAGTCTCATATACAAGAGATTTTATGGCACACATGTACTAAAACTGCATGGGTGTCAGTGCCCAGCAAAGGCTCTCCACAAAAACAGCTCCTTGAAGGGACAACACAAAGGAACGACGGCCTTACTGGACACCAGATCAGATGCAAAAACAGTTTCCAGATGGAGCCTTCTTCTGTAATACGGAAATTCAATTTTGCTTCTCATGCAATCACCCAAACCCTTGCCAGCAGAACAACAGACAGCTGTGGTGCACAGACTCCTCGCTGGGTAACAGTGTGTTTTCTGCAGCCACTTGTCTACGTCAATGTCAATGTCTATGTCAATGTCTATGTCTATGTTCATGTCTGTATCTATGCATCTCAATGAGTTGCACGGGTCCCTTCTGCATGATTTCTGCAGGAAATACTCCAAAGGGAGAGCAGAGGTTGGTTGCTCATCTTCTTGCAAGCCCATTCCTTGATTTGGGGTCCCTACAGAATAACCTTTAGGGGCAAAGCTTTTTCCCTTTGTTTTTCCCCCCCTGAATCAAGACATATCCAAGTGTACCTGTGCACTGCACAGTGCGACTGTATTGATTCATTAAGACACTTCTCCCGTGAGCAGCTCCCTGGTTTTGCAGGCTCTACCACACCCTGGGCTCCTTATTTGACCTCCTGAACAAGTGACTTAATGGTTGGCTTGAAGTCACGAGGAGCTGCTGGCCGCTCAGCACCAGAAGAACCAGGTGCCTCCTTCCCGGATCCTGTGCATGACCTGAACATGGACGGCAGAACCGAAAAGATCATGGAAAACACAGCGACAAGTGGGCGGATTTTACCCGAGCAATTTAGGACTCTGTCTCCGCTCATTTCAGGAGCTGGAAAATTAAGTAAATCATCAAAATCTCGTACTTTTTTCCTCCCCTCGGCTTGCTTTTGACCTCCGAACATAATTGCCTCTTGTCACGCCTGCAGGGCAAGGGCTTGTAGTTATCACCGGGTGCTTAATCAAAGGCTGGAACAGCCTCTGAATCACGAGTCGAGTCTCCTCAGAGCTGCAGACTCACGGAGCTCCGGCCTCTGCTACGTTCGCCAGCACAACAAGGGAAGAAAGGCCTCAGTTTCACACTGCTTCATATCCCCACGGCTGTTAGGAAGCAGACAAAACGAAACCTCAAACAGCTTCTTATTCCCAAGGCAGCTTGGGGGCTCTCAGGTGCTGCTGGAGGCAACGGCCTTTGCTGTGGAGGCCGTGCCGAGGCGCTGCTCCCAACCAGGGCCTCCCACTTCTGCTATTAAGCCCAAAACCTCATTGCTGTTTTGTTTGCAGCACATGAACACGGCTCTAGGCTTCTCCTCTGCCTCCCTTGCCCTTAATCCGAGCTACAGCTGGCCCTGGATGGGAAGAAGAGCAACAGTAGCAGCAAACCAAATCCCGGGTTCAAAGCCCTTACCCAGTGTGCCCCCATTCTCCAATATTAATTGCTCCTGATTATTAACTGGGTTCAGAAGCTGGAAAGCACTGGCTGCTCCACAGCTCTTGGAAAGGTTGGGATGCGAGCACTAACATAGACCCAGTAATACCCACTCCCCATCCCGTGCCTCCAAGACCTAGTCAGTGGCAAAGAGCTCCGCATCTTCCCTCCTGGGAAAGCGGGAAAATCCCCTTTTGCTGCTAGTAGAAGCAGCAGGGGCAGAGGAGCCTCCTCCAGGTGCTGGCTGGTGCCAGGCTGTTGCAGCAAATGTCTGCAGCACCCACACGGGCCGGCTCTGCCCTCACAGCCCCCAGCCCAGCGCAGCGGGACGGGACAGTCACTGTCACCTCTGCTGGGCTCTCCTGCAGCGAGGAGGAGCGAAAGGCAGAGGCAAATACTGGGAAAGGAGGGACGGTGGAGGATGAGCAGAGAGAAAGAAGAACCGTGAAGGGGAGGGATCTGCAAGCAGAGGAGACCCCTAAGGAGAGGAGCAACAGGCTCAGCCTGAGGGGAGGAGAATGGGATAGGGAGCACAGGGTGCAGGCAGCCACTGCCTCGAATTCTGGGTGTCCCCCAGCAGGAGGGTAAATCGGGGAACTGGCACCAAGTTCCCTGCTTTCCCCATGGTGGGACACTGCAAAGTGAAGCAGGTCTTTGGTACAGGAAAAGCAACGAGGACGGAAGCGGCAGCCGGACTCTGTCCTCTTCCTGCCCCTGCAGCACCTCAGTCCCATCTTCCCCTCCACGAGGCGCTGGGACTCCAGGCCCACTGGGTCACACATGAGTGATGGGAGACACTCTCTCCAAGGGCAAGTCCCAAAGCAGGTTTGCAAAGAGTTTTTCCTCATGATAGGCCTCAATGTTGACGAGTATCTTCCACAGCAGTGGATCATCTCATTGGAAAGGGAAGACACGCACAGGGAAGACACGCACAGGGAAGACACACACAACAAGAGCTCTTTCAGGGCAGGGGCTTCCTCAGTATGAATTAACTTTCCAGTCAGGGTCACTAGGGACACCTGCTGTGCTTGAAGCCCTCCACGGTACAAGGGTTTTAACCAACTCGCCCTATTAAATCCGCCCTCCGGCCTCCCAACGACATGACCCAGAACACCAGGGCATGAGGTGCTGGTTCCTGCCGTGCAGACATGACCATTTCCTTTACTTTGGATGTTAAATCCACCACGAACCGGTTCTTCTTCCAAACCCACAGAGCACAAATTGCACAGGGGCCTTCCCCAAGGCAAGACACCCCTCACCCTGGTTGCATTTATTGGGTGCCCTACGCAGAGGCACCAGAGCTGCAGCCGCCTCCACAGCACAGGGAACTTCTCCCACTGACCTTGCCGCGTAACCTTGAAGTCTCCAGTTTAATGCGGCACCAATTAATGCGGAGAGGCGAGGGGAAATTGGGTAATAACAAAATTTGCCCCGTTTTCAATTACTCCGCTGCAGCTTTTTTATTGGAGCCATTAGCAAGGTTAATTTTTTAATCCTGGATAAAAAATTTTTTATAAACCGCCGCGGCAGGTACATTTGGAGCAGCATTGAGATAAATGAGTACCAAGGGCTTCACCCCAGAACCCAAAGGGAGAAGAACCATTTTCAGAGTTCACACCGAACCTTCGGCTCACAGGGGCATTTTGCTCTGTTATTGCTTCCATTTAAAGCACTAGTGCAAAATCCCTGGCCCTGCTAAAATGATGGAAAGCTGGAATAACTTCCAGCAGTTCCACTGAGTCCCAGGACACAGGACCGGAGCAGCGGGAAGGGACGGAGACCTGCAAAGAGCAGTAGCCCCGAGACTGCCATCCTGCTGAGGGAGAAAAACATAAATAAATGAAATTAAAAGGGTGAAAAAAGAAGCCAAAAGAACCAATTCCAGTAAATTCAGCAAGTTCAAAACTCCTTTCAGTGCAGATGGGCTGGATGCATTTGGGGTTTTGCTGGAGAAGGGAGAGACTCCAATAATCCCACCTGAGCGGGCAAACCCTCCTCCAAGTTAAAGTTTAATTTGGATTTACGGTTCCCCGAACAGCCTCTGAAGGGGAACATTAAAGCTCTTGTAGAAATATCTGCATTATTAAAGAAATGATGAGCAGCGGAGTGAGGATTACTTTGTGCTGCTTATGCACTTGTTTACTACGGCCGTAAATCTCTGTTTTGCAGTTCGTATTGGCCGGAAAGAACTGCACAAAATCCAAACTGCTGTCCAGAAAGAAAGAAAGAAAAAGAGGTATTTTTCCTTAAAGGTAAGAGGGGATCATTCAAATACCCATACAAAACTGTGGGGTCCCTCAGCCTGAGTATCTAGACTGTGTAACTCCACGGAAAGCCAAGGATGTCTCCTCTATAGTTAATTTTACAAGAAATTACCCAGCCCTTGAAGACTGGCCTTCCTTGGGAAGCACAAGGGCTAACCTGCAGATCGCTAAATAAATAATGGAGATTTTTCTTGGCATTTTAGATATTGCGGCTCCTCTGAGCCTCTGCCACGAATAACAGGGAATTTGTTCTGTCTACCTGCCATAACCCCATGAAAGTTTTATAAAGGCACCTAAAACTGCTTAAGGTCCTGACTCCTCCCCAGAATTGCACTCCCTATTATTTTTATTCCTGTGCACACTTGCATGTTTATCAACATACATAAGTCCCTCTAGAAATGCACGACGAGCAAGAGCAAATGTGCAGTTCTGTAACTGCAAAATGCAGCTTGCATTTTTGCAGCTTGCATCAAGATCACTGCAAAATGTAGCTTGCATAAAGATTGAAATTTCAGAGACTG
>JAVCKT010120411.1:0-15303 GCA_032273925.1 Rhynchotus rufescens
GGGGGGAGCGGGAGACTGGCAGTGTGTCTGTGGGGGAGGGGGGGGAGTAGCGGCCGAGCGCCCCCCTGCTGACCGATTAGTGGCGCGCGGCTTCCGGCGCGTTGCCATGGTTGCTGCCGTCAACTTCCGTTGGCCGTGGCGGCGCGGCGCGCACCATGCCGCTCCGGGCGGGCGACAGGCACCAGCAGGTGAGCAAGGCCCGGGCCGAGCGACGTCACGGCGCTGACGTCAGCGACGCTGCCGTGACGTCAGCGCAGGGTGACGTCACCGCAGCGCCTCTTGCGCCTTCCTCGCGTCGATCCTAACGCTTCTGCCGTGAAAAAGGAGCAATATTCAAGTTACAAAATGAGCTTTATTGCCGCCAGTTCGGGAGCGAGGGCAGCTTCCACTCCCCGACAGCGGGGGTGTTTATCCCGGAGCCATTCCGCCCGTTGCGAGCGATAATGATAGGCGCTAAGCTTAGTTTGAAAGGCATGCTGTGAGTTTCTATTTCTTTTATATTTGAAATTTCCACACAAATAGATTCAGTCGTTTTCAGTCGCCATCAGCTTAAATAGTCTGAAGTGCATAGGCTTTGCTTTACATGTTATTTGAAACAATTAATGCTCTGCAAATGCATCATTTTTTTGAAGCTCTCGAAAAGTCATAAGCTGCCTAAATCCTTTACATCTTTTGACTTTTCACACAAGCTTTTAATAAAATTATCATCTCTCTGGTTATTGCACCTCATCCTGTATCACCTTTCCCACATGTGCCCTGCACTCGTTGAAATCCCACTGCTGTTTCCTGACGTTTCGCCTGCGGCGCGGGCACCGTGCGCGTTTCCAGGGGCGGTTTTTGAGTGCGGGGCCTTGGGCCCCGTTGTCACCGCCTCAGACCCGGCTCTGGTCACGGGCCCTTGCGGGAGGCGCGGGCTGGGCCTGCCGCCCCGCAGCTCCCGGCCAGGCCTCACACTTGTTGTTTACTGAGGCCTCATGGCCGGCATGAAACGAGCCATTGGGTCAAGGTCTACGTTCCAGTTCTTCCTAGAAAATCTCTTTTCCAAATGAGTAAGGTCCTGCCTCATTCATGTTTTTCCTCCCTATAAGCAATCATAATAATGCAGAAAGCGAGCCTGGTGCTGATCTGTGAGCCCATTTTTTCCATGAGCATTATTTCCATGGACTCTTTTCCTCGTCCCTTTCATTGCTGTCTCCGAGCTCTCTGTTCCTCTCTTTGTTTCCTGTGCACTTCCTTTGCCCTGCTCTGCCTCCTAGGTTTGTCTTTGTGGATGGCTCTCTTTGAACTTTTTTTCCCTAAGATGGTTCTCACAGCCGAGGCAGTTATTTGACCATTATCAAGTTCTTCCCTTTAAAGACATCCTTCACAGACCCTCCTTTGCTTTCATGGCTGTGTGTCCTTCAAGTGGCTTTGATTAATCTTTTCCTTTCTTTCTCTGCAGGTGGTGGTTGTCTGCTCTTCTTCTGTGCCCTTCTTCTCTCTGCCTTCTGCTCTGGTCTCAGCTTCTTGCTTTGCCTCGCTCGTCACCTCCTCATCCTGGTGGCTTCATCTCCAGTTCAGCCTCGGCCACGCGCTCTCTTTTTGTTTCTCTTTGAATGCAATCTCCACAGCTCTTGTATCAAAATATGTCAACAGCTGATTTGTCACTAGGCACAAAGGCTGTGCCCTCCAAGGTGAATCCTTTCACTCGATCTAATCCTTAATGAGAAGTGTCTTTAGGCCATTCCTGATCTGTGTTTGTGTTCACTTGGAGGAATATGCCTCCGTGTTCAAAGCCTGGTAAAATAATTAAAGGCGCTGGATCACTGTGTGCATGATGCAGGTTTGTGTTCCTGATGCAGCTTGGTAAATAATAAAACTTATATATGATCTTTACCTCCATAATATCCTTTCTTTGGGATGTGAAATATGTTACAAACCGTTTCTTTTGTGTTCATTACGTTGCCAGAACAAGGCAAGGAGATCCCTCCCAACACAGCCCACACCAGCCACGCTTTACTTCTTGTGCCAGCAAAGGCTTGAAGGTGCTTATTGCTTTTAAACCTGCATCAAACCATCTATGTAATCTAAAATACACAGTTTAGTGTCTCTCAGAAAGCAGATTAAAAATGTGTTGGCAAATAGCTCCTCAGTTGGCATCCCTAGTGTGTGCAAGTGGTTGGCTGCTGCAGGGCAGCCTGGAAGTCATTTTGCTTCCTTTGCCTTTGTTCCTGTGCCCTGGTTCTCTGCTCGTTGTGTCACGCAATGGTTTACTATGGAAGCTCTTAATATTCCAAACAAGAATAAAAAGCTATCAGGAAATCATTACATGGCTTTATTCTTACACCTGACTCCCCCTCTTACCCCCAGAGTCCCACCAGCAGCGTTGTGCTTATTTTTTCCAGGTTCCATGTTAACCTTTGTACTGTGCTCTAGGGGAGGAAGGAAGGATAACATCTCTGCTCAGGAAAATAAAGTGCATTTAACAGAAGTGATCTTTGATTACTCAGCCTTGCAGTCGGATTGTCTTATACTGAGAGCTTGTATGCGGAGCAAAGAGGCTGCAGGAATGTCTCTTTAGTGGTATTAATACAGAAAGTCTAGCCTGGTTTTATCCGTGCCCTGTGATGAGTGTTTCATTAGTACATAAGTGATTTTCAGCCCTCAGAAAATTTACTTAATATGAACTGACGGTTCTCCTTTGAACAGTAATCAACCTGCCTCTGAATTAGGCGGTATTTTAAGCTGGCTCTGCAAAGCCAGGCAGCACAGGGAAGGATTTCCCCTTGCACAAGGAGACTTTGCACAGCGGGTAGCTGGCTCTCACCCCGCAGCGTGTGTGCAGCGCCCACCAGGACAGCGAGTCTGGAGTCTGGGAAGGGCTGAGCCCGGCTGGAACGCAGGCGGCTGCAGCGAGGGCTCTCCTGGCACGTGGCAACAGGCACTCGATGGGAATGTGAAGGATGGACAATTTTTTTATTTTTTTGTTTTTTCTTGAAGGATTTCTGCCGTCAGGAATTGCAGATTTGAGCTGCTTCTTGAATGAGCCCTTGCTCTTGGGAGTAAATCTCTACTTACCAGCTGATTTACTTACCGTCAGCTTTGCCACTGACGACTCGGGAGCTGTCTCCAGCAGAGGGGAAATTGTTGAAAAGTGACACTGTGCAAAATATCTGTTAAAAAAAGCAAACACACGAGCAGGATTGCTTCAGGACTTGAATGCAGCTTCAGAGCTTTTGCTCTTTCTGCAAGCAAGCAGGCCCTGCCAGCTCTGCTCTGTGTGAAATGAGTTCATAAGTCTCAGGTCAGCAGTTTGGGGGTTCTCACATCACCAGCAAAGACAGAGAATGAAAATCACTGTTGATAGAGTTAGTGAGAAGACCAAGGCTTGGGTGGATGGCGAAGTGTGATTCTCTATTTTCCTATTTCCAGGGCAAGTTGGAAGCATATGGGCAGGCTATAATGTGCTCTCACCAGACAGCGGCCCCCTCTCCTGCTTACACATTTCTTCAAAAAGGCAGATGCAGAAACAGGATAGCTCTTCCCAAATGCCAGCCTGGTAATGCCCCTTGGATATAACGCAGACTCCTTTGGAAAGAGGCCAGGAATTCCTCCTTATTTTGAATTTTGAGTTTTATAATTAAAAATTATTTGGAGGGATTAAGTTTGCGGACAGCAAAGCATGCTACTTCAAAATACACTTAGGGAAGAATATTGGATAGCTCAAGCCCAGCAACAGGAAAACTTTCAGCTGAAGGACTTGATTTTGCAGCTATCTGCATCTCCCAGTGACTTCTCTGCTTTAGGGGGAGTAGAGGGGGAGGAAAGAAAAGTTAAATAGAACTTAAACTAGCATTTTTCCTTCACTTTCTCCTCTTCACCTATGCTGTGAAGTGTGCTTCACTTTCTCCTCTTCACCTGTTAAAGTGCTCTGTCTCTGTGCTTTTTTCCTAGCAAAGTCAGTGTTTGGCCCGGGTAGGAATTTCCAGGCACTACTATAGATAAGCCCTGGAAGAAGGGTGCAGAAGTGGCCAATCATTTGAGCCTTACAGAGTCTTAATTTAGGTGTTATGACAGTTACCGAGTTCTAATTTCTTTTCAGTGTGGGAATTATGCTAAGTCTGTTCGTTTATGCCATGTAAGATGCAAATGGTCATCAGAAAAGGCCATTTCTAGCGTGCAGGAGCTACTGCTTTGGCATTTTTTGCCACAGCACCTCCCAGTGTGGTCTGAATTAAAGTGATGACCTGGAAGTGAGAAACTCCTTGTAATTCCTTCATGCCTTCTACCTACTCTATAGTTCCCTAGCAACAATGCTTTTTTTTTTTCCTAATATAAATCTCCCATAATTATTCACTCTTGTATTCCTGTTAATTATTATTATTGCAGGCAGATATAGTAGCATGATTTGTTATGAAGATGTATGATGACTCATGATGGTTTCTCTATTAAGACCATCTTCAGTTTATATAGAATTTGCTCAAAATTAACTATTTGGTTTGAATTGTTGTTTGCTGGGTAGCTGTCTGACATAGGCTACATTAAAAGAAAAGAAAATGCTAAACCGTAAAAGCCAAAATTCTGGTACTAACTTATTATGTGAACTCTGTCCATGCTCGTTAGCTCAGGAGAGCAGCAGAGAGGCACAGAGCCTACAAAAGATGTGTGATTATGTAATTAATCAGTGTATCATAATGTCTGTGCCCAACGGGATGAAGCAAAGGTTGCCACAGCAACCTTAATTCTCTTATTTTCTAGCTTCTGATTGCCCCTCTTTGTGGTCCTAGTAATAGTCTGTCAGCTCAAGACCTTTTACATCTTGCTATTTATAAATATCAGCCAAAACAAGCTTGAATTTTAGAGGTGTGTCTGAAGCCAGGTCCTTGCTGTGAGGATCTTGCTAGTCAGCAGGCTGCCTTTATGTTGATTTACAGTTGCCATTTATTTATTGCTTGTGTGGTAGATGCATTTGCAACCTGTTGTACAGGCACAGTGCAAATATGGAACAAACTACAGGTTCACACTGCAAAAGGCTTACGGCTTAAGTAATGCTGTCTGGATAACACCTTGATGCAGCAAAGAGAAGACTGGGGAGATAGGATGGTCATGCTGGTGATGCACCAGCTACCTGGGTGCTGCTGAGGCCTTTTTATAGCTAATGTGGGAGAGAGGAGCATCAAGGAAAGATCTGAAGAAGGTCAATGTGCCGCTTTGGAAAGGCTTTTCTTGCAGAAGGCAGAGAAAGAGGACAAGGTGCAGCGATCCCTCCCCAAAAAGGAACATCCAGACTGACTTTATCAGCAGACAACACAGCCGAGCACGTTGTGGGATCATTTGAATGGGAGTTTGAATTAGGAAACAGCCTAAAACATTTTGTAGCCTTGTCTGACCCACGTGTACCTGCTCATTCCTCACTCCCTGTTTTTAACACGCCTTTTTCCTAATAAATAAAAAACCCTGCCACCTTGTAATACTGCTAATATTACATGGCTTAACTTGTACAACAGGAAACAACACTGAAATTCTCAGCCTCGTCAACATTTTCAGAAGAAAATGTTTTTCTTCTGAGTTCTTCTTGCCAAGTCTTGACAAGTAATGGGGTTACAGAAACGAGACTTGGGGAAGTAGGGCCAAAGTCATCATGGCTACGTAATTGCTTAAAGCATAGGAAGAAGCTGGTAGAAGCGGAAATTTAATTTTCAAAAGGAATCATGAGGGGAGAGTCTAGGAATTGTGTAGAGACCCATGCAGAGACTCCATAAGGTATGGAAAAGGGGATGAAAATAGTAGCAAGATAAAGCTAGACTTTCCAGTAGGAAAACTAGGCAAGTCAGATGGAAATAGCAAGTGGCAGACTTGAACAGCAAGCAGTGGTGCTTTGCAGTAGCATGTGGTTGTCCTGCGCATGCTAAAAATGTACATGGATTGAAAATTACTGAGAAAGAGAGACACTAATCAGAAATGTAAAGGATAGCATTTCTGGTTCAAGACATTCCTCCTGGAGGCTAAAAGGGCATCCTGGAAATTGCTCCATAGATACCTGCTTTTGAATACTCTTGGTGACAGATGCTTGTCAAGGTGGACTGCACATCTGAGCTGAGAGGCTCAGTCTTACCTTCTTCTAAACAAAGTGGAAAAATATATAGGAACTTTCCCCACTTCTTTGTCCTCATTCCAACTTCCCATTTTGCAAACCCTCTGCCCTCCCACAAATACAGAGGTGGATTTTTTTTTTGTTTATTTTTCCTTTTAAATTCCTCTGGTTTTATTGCCTGCCCACCTGATGTCCAGATTGCCAGGGTACCCATCCTGTACCTCCTTCTCTTATGATCTCCAAAACATCTTTCTTTTCTGCCTTTTCCCCCTAACACCAGAAGGTGTAAATAAATATCTCTATGCTGTTAATCCCATTTGCATCATCAGCTACCAGTCTATTTTTATCCCTAAAATTTATCTCCAACTTTATAGAACACATAGATGTAAATTTTCTCTGAGCCTCTTAAGGCGTTCTCTCTGTCTTCTTCTTTCCTTGGTTTATCAGTTTTCTGCGATGCAGTCAGCCCAGCTCTCCTAGAAATAAGGCACTTTCACCGTCTTCCAGGTTCTCTTCCCATTTGTCCCTCAGTGTCCTCTGAAAAGGATCCTATTTGTTTCCTGCCCAACTTTCTGTAAAGCTTTTGTAAAACGTTGTCACTGGTGCCCTTCTTATTCCTTAACTTCCTTGTTACCTCTCCTAGAAATACACCATAAGGCTCCCTGTACCTTTTTTCCTTGTTTTCTTCAAAGTCTATCTTAAAATTCTCATTTATTTATTGCTGTGATGCAGTGGGAGGGATGGGCAGTGACTGACTTCCCGGCTGCTCATCATTTTTTTCCACCTCCTTTCAGCACTCCCTGCTCCCTAGGTAGGAATGTGCCATCCCTGGCTCTCCTCATGCACGGTGAGCAAACATTTGGGGCCAAAACAGACTTTCTGAGGAGTTTGCATGGGACACAAGCATGCAACATGCACAGCACTGGCGTTTATAACAAATTAGCAGTAAGAAGGGCAGAGCACAGTGCTGCTTCACGCAGCTAAACTGCTGTCTTGTATTAGGAAAGAAATTGCTTTTCCTTCAAATGATTTATAGGCAAAGCACTGGAATATTGTGGCTTTTGAAATATGCCACTGTGGCAGGTGTTTGCAAGCACATTCAAGCTTTATTCTGCTTTGGTTATATTAGGAAACAAACTGTTTTAGAGGTTTACATTGGATGTGTTTTGTTTTGTTTCTCTCTAGGGCCAAACTGGACCCTCGGGAGGCAAGGCAGTACCGCAAAGGCCTGCTAAAGCAGCATCCAAAAAACGGGTAAGATTCACAAATCCTAACATTATCCATTATTTTTTCTCTGTATCTGTGAGGTAAAACCTAGGATGTATCTGAATAATATCATATTTTATAGAGTTGGTACCGTTACAGTATACTTAGCACTAAGGAATTGCTCTATATTTCCATGGGGAGCTCGCTCGCTAGCAAATTAGAATAAAAAGTGGAAATTAAAACAAAGACACAATTTAGGTAAACTGCAAAATGAAAGGATTAAAAAAAGGTTGGGTTGTGATTTAAATTCCAAAGTATGAACTGACATGGACTGTGAAAAAAAATTTCTCTGGTTAAAAAATTCAAAATATAGCCTAGATTCATATAATTAACACACAGGTACAGCATTAGAGAGAATTGTGTTAACTTCTTGGCTGTTAGACTTAGCATAATGCCCTTCATTGCCAGGCAAATAAATGCCTAAGGGGGAACCCTTATTTTATCTACCTTGCCCTTATATAGGGCCAAAACATGAGCTGATGTAAGTTCACCTGGTTCTGTAGACACGGATGGAGAAAAGCAAATTAACATCAATGCAGTCTTTAAGCAGGCATGGTGTGTAAGCAGCTTTTCCTTCCCAAAGCCAAGTCACAGCCTTGTTAAATATTCCTCTTTTGATCCTTTAAAAAGGTATTTACCTCTAAATACAAAAGTAAATTTAAAAGATGCTTACCTGTTTAAAACTTAAAAGTGTTTTATTCAGTGTTTCAGGGAAAAGGGCACTGGACTGGCTTTGAATTATGCATGATAAATGTCCTACAAGCAGGTGTTCATGTGGGCAACTGCATCACAAACGACCATTCTGCTGCTGCAGTCTCTCGAGGATGAGCGAGCCTGACCTTCCTCCAGGTCCCTCGTTTCAGTTCCCTTTTCCCTGGTGGAAACCAGATTGCAGCCTGCAATTTTCCTTGGTGCTTGGCACACGCAGAATTCTCTGTTGCTTTCAGCGACTGCCCGTACGGACACAGCAACCTGCTTTTTGTCCCTTTGTGGTGCTCTGCAGATAGCGAAGCTTGCTGGGCAGCAGCAATGAGCATGGTTGTTCTCCCCCTTCCCACTCAAGCTGTTCCATGAGCTTATCCTGGAGTGTTCCTGCAGTCCTTGCTCGTGTCACTGCACCTGCAAACAGCTTCCACTTACAGCCTGGCCTCGCCGACAGCTGCCTTTGGCTGTGAAGTTTAATAGACCTCAGAGAACGGTATTTAAAGAAATGATTGATTTATTTTAAATCAACTTATTACGCATTTTAAATTGAGGGAGAAATTTTGCCCCAAGCAACCAAACTCTTTAATCAATAACTTGGTGTCCTGGCAGTTTATCTGTAATGACAAGTAATTGAAATTCATCCCTGCAGCAATCCTCTTCCTCTTAAAGATACCGTATTAGGACAGCAACCCAAGTCCAGCCCAAGGAGACCAGTTCTCTCTGTTGTGGGAGTGCAGACCAGCTGATCCATGCAAGAAAGTGGTTAACGTTTCTCCAGAAGTCTCATCCCTACAGTTATGTATCTTGATCTCCAAGTGTCACTTATGTCATAGCACTTCAGAAGCAATGATGAGTCCTTGGATTGAGTCTTGATCAGTTCTAAGCTATCCCCCATCTGGACTTAATATGGCCAAAAGAAACAGAATTGGCAGCTTCTCAGCTGAAACACAAGTGAAGTTGAGTTTCGTTCCTCATTTTGTTACAGGCCAGGAGTCGTCTTCAATCAGCAGCTCCTCAAACTGAGGGCAGATTCTTGGCTGTCCTGCTAACACCACTGAACATTTAACTGTGAACAGATGTGAACATTTAACAATCTTCACATCTGGTCCTGCCTTTTGGGGCTCTCTGGTCTGGTCAAAGTACAGATGGAGAGAGAGGTGCAGTTTCCTCTTCCTCGCTGCATATGGGAGAAAGGCTGTGTGGAAGCAAGTGAAGTGGTCATGGTCTTGATGCACTAATGGGCTTGCTGTTCCTATGCTAGGATGAAGATCTGTCCACTGAAGTGGGAGAGGGGCTTGATGAATGGGGAGCAGCAAAGACTCTAATCAAACCCCCAGATCAACTGGAGTTAACAGAAGCTGTGAGTAAAACTGTTCCTGAAGTGGGCATGAGATGTATACAAAACACAGGGCTGGGCTTGGGCAGAGTGCTCTTGTATGGCAAGTTCGTATTCTCTTTTCAATGGGGGAATGTGGCCAGGACCTGGCACTCACATGGCAGCTGAAGAATTCGGGATGGGGAGCAGGATGACTGTGTTGTGGGTCTCCTCGGACCTATCAATACTCCTGCCATTGCTCTTGTGGAGATATCAGCTCTAAGTCAGATTTCTGCAGCAAAGTGAACCTCAGAGGAGGGAACATAAAGGACCTTGTGATCCTCTTATGTTGTATGTAACATTAACAATGGAATTTCATTTATGATACCATTTTGTTTCCATTCTGCAGGAATTAAAAGAGGAATTTACACGAATTCTGACAGCCAATAATCCACATGCTCCCCAGAATATTGTGAGATACAGCTTTAAAGTAAGTGTAGTATCACCTGTAAATTCAGGATGAATTTTTTTTTGTCACTAGCTGCTTTTGTGTTTGTTTTTTATTTATAAACAAGTCTCTTTCTTTTTAATGTGGCTTCATCTTGCTATATATTTACTGCAAATGGTTCCTAAGGTGCTTTTGCAGAAGATGAGAGGCTGAAATCATTGACATAGTTATTATTCAGGAAAAGCAGATGAAAATTACTCACTAGGTTCTGGCAGTGAGTATAATTAGCGCAGCTAATCACAGGCAAAAAGTTTTTCTGTTCAGTCGTGGTTAGAGAAGAAAAGGTGGTGCTTTGTGCAATGAGCTCAGTTCATGCTTCAGTGTCTTCACATCCAGGTTTGGTTGGTTGAACTACAGAAGAGTTCAGAAATGTGCTGTGTGAAATCAGTGACAGGAGCTCTCTCCAGGATGAGTAGATGTGAGCAAGGGAAGGTCACAGCATCAGCAGCTGCCAGGGAAATCCCAGGAGTCCGACCTTCACGTTGCAGAGCGTGTGCAGTGTTATCCTGGAGCAGCCTTCCCACCTAGTTTGTACAACTAACAGCAACTGCTGCAAGGAGGGGCTGTACGGATAGACCTGGCTCTCCTACTTTCCTTGAAAGGGTTGCACGCCACAAAAGAAATGAGAGCAGGCAGGGATGGTGCCTCCAGCTCTTAAATTGGATTCTCTCCATATTTAGGCAGGGACTAGACAACTGTCCTGAGCCTGTCTCCTCTCTGTGCCACTGTGACAAGTTTGAGCGTTACGCTAGATCAGGAGAGAAAGGATGTGTGGAAGCAGATAGAGGAGAGTTTCTCTTCTCTTGCAGTTGGAGTTTTCAATATTTATGAGATGGAAATAGGTGATGAACGATCCATATATTCAAGTCCTCAGTGACTGAAGGGGGCTTGATGCTCTGTTGTGCTGAGTACAGAAAGTGGTGGTGTTTTTAACAGAGACAAATGAGTGAAGTGTCTGGGATTTGCAGTGGCTTCTAATTGCATTTAGGTGAAACTCAAAGTTTTAATGCATGGTTTGAACCTAGGTCGATGTCTGCACTATATAGTGGTCTACAAGCAGATGCCAATCAAGCTATCTTCAAAAGGCTGAATTAGTGCAGTGCTAGTTACCCTGGGCACCAAGGTAAGAGCCTGTGGTGTCTCCAGGCCAGAGCTGCCACCTCTGAGTGGTGCTGCTCTTCTATCTGTTTGAGGGCTCGTTCAGGGATCCCAGCTCAGCACTGGAGTCTTTTAATGACTGCTAATAGAGATGCATCAAAACTGGATTTAAACTCACTTGCTGTGGTCCTGGGGGAGCACTTGCTGCTTTTCTTTGTATTTTAAACTTCTGGTTATCAATATCTGCTGGGAGAAATTCAGTGTAATTTTGTCAATCACAAATACATACTTATCAGCATAGCACTTGCCTGGCAGCTGAGGCTGCAGAGTATTTTTGGCTTAAAATTACATATTTTTTTCTCACTGATTTTATTGTTTTTCCTCTCTGTAGGAACGAACCTACAAGCCAATAAGCTATGTGGATCAAATGGCCATTCACTTCTCTATGGATGGAAACATGATACTCAAAGATTCTGATGAAGGCAGACGGCAGAATGCCAGATTAAGCAATGAAGAAGGTAAATTTATTATCTGAAAACACAATCATTTTTAGCTAGCCACTGGTATCTTTTTTTTTTTTTAACGCGATGGAATGATAATGCTTCCTGACTAGAGGATGGAATACCTTTAATTTTGGGTTGTTTGCTTCTTGTGAAAGAAAAAAAGTAAAAAAGCTAAGCCATTTGCTACAGTGCAAAAAAGCCTGGGATTTCAGATCCAGGTGAACACCGACATTAACACCATTAATTGAAATTTTCAGGGCTGTTTAGTGGGTTTTAAATAGATTGCACTAAAATTACTTAGATACACACATCTAAACTCTTTATTCTGCTTTGAAAGTTTCATCCATGAACTAAATCTTAAGGTGATCTTAAAGCAGAAATGGTTCGAGGCTGCGTGAGCATTCAAGCAACCATCCTATACTTGTTCCATTCTTACACTGTCTCCAAAGTATCTGTCTCTTGGCAATGGGAGATATAAGGTATTGGGCCAGTTGGAGCTTTGGTCTGAGCTAGCATGACCCCTTTTCATTTTTTAGTTAAGAAAGTTACCTTAATTCAGAGGCTCAAAATCTGGGTCAGTAAATAGTTCTCGATGGAATTTTCATCAAGGAAAGATGTACTGTTTTAGAGATTTTCTCATATTCCCACTGTGTGTGAAAGTAGAAGTTGTCTCACAAATACTGTCCTGAGAATATTTATTGCTTCTGCTCTCGGAGGGTTAGTGCTGCTTTTAATTTGCACTTAACAAAATGTATGTGAGGATTTGAAGTAGGACAAAGGGCTAAGTGGAATCTGTAATGCCACAGAAACGTGGATTGTTCTTGCTGGCAGTGCTTGTTTTCATAGATTCCAAGTTAACTAGTTTAAAGTAAGCTTATAGCTCGATGCTAGTAGGACTGGCACTCAGGGCTGTGGTTGAATGTGCACATCCATCATTTTCTGACCTAGCTACTGTATTCCTTTTTATCCATATAAGTAAGAACCTATCACATTACTGCTCTTTTCTACTCATCATTCTCCATGGTAGTAAATAATTACAGCCATTTTTGCAGGGCTGAAAGGTCCAGAACTGAAAGCAAAGCCTGAAACAAAACTACCCGGATGAGTAGTGAATTTCACAGATTTGATCTGAGTTGAAATCAGAGTTTTGATTTTGGGCCAGCTAGAATTACTGCGGTATCATTGTAGTAATAA
The DNA here is from genome assembly GCA_032273925.1 of Rhynchotus rufescens. Taxonomy (NCBI): domain Eukaryota; kingdom Metazoa; phylum Chordata; class Aves; order Tinamiformes; family Tinamidae; genus Rhynchotus; species Rhynchotus rufescens. Next base: position 12,663 of record JAVCKT010120411.1, read on the forward strand.
TACTGTTTCCTTGTGTGGTTTTGGGTGAATCATTACCCTGCAAAATGAGAATGAATCACAGTGTTAACTAATGAGGTAGCATTGCAAAGGGAGGTATCAGTAATAATGCTTTAGAGGACAGAAGAGTCTGCAATATATGGGATAATGTGTCCCATTGTGTAGGACTTATACACTTATCTCTTCCTTTATCAGAAAAGCCCCCACTTGAGGATTCTGCAGTAATATCTGAAGAAGCAGAGATTAAAGATGAAGAAAGCACAGAAGATGCACAGGTAATTTTCCATGGTTAGCTGAGAGCTGCACATCTTATTTTTATTTGAAATTCACTTTATTATAAAAGAGGCTGACTTAGAAGCTTCTGTAATTGATTTCTTTGTGCCTGAGATGTCTCTGATGAGATCTCGTTGATTCTACTGAATAGTCAGGGTCCTTCTTTTCGATTTGGAGGAGCTGCACAGGGAAGTGGGAAGCCTCTGCATCTGTCTTCATCCAGAGCTTCCATCAGGATGGACTGTAGTTTTCTGGGAGCTGGAAACTTCCTGGACAACTTGTCCCTCTCTGAAAGGGAAATTGGGCAAAAACTATATGGGGAGAGATGAAAACACCAGGTATAAGGACTGGAATAAGACCTGGAATAAGCACTGGTCTGACTTAAAGGTAGTTGGATGATCAGAAAAGAAGCATGCTACGAGAAGTTTGTTTTTACACAAACTGTCTGGCCCTGGAATCAAAATATGACTAATTTCAAATAAATTTGGTCTCTTTAGCAGGGAAATGAAGACATGGGTTATGGGACTGCGATATATTTTCCTGGGCCTTGGGTTTCTTTTGTCGTGGGCAGTCATGCCATGTTACCCCATGCATGTCAGGCTATATTTTTAGGTAACTATCTGGTAGCCAATTTCCAATTCATTTCCAGTGATTTTTTTTCTAGTGTCAACTTGCAGGCACTTGTATTTGTGCCAAGATTGTCTTCAGCTGAAACAGCCATTTTCTAGCATAGCCCAACCTGCCCCAGTGTGTTTCTGCAGTCCGTATCATTTCAGCTACAGTTGGACTTGGTTGAAAGAAAAATGATTTGCCCATTTTATTACTGTTTCCTCAATCTCCAATAATAATCTCATCTGCCAGACAGCAGATATGCAGCAGTCTGAGCTAAAGCCCTTCTGAAGAGGGGAAGAGACGTGTGGCTCTTGTGAAGAGGGAAGGCATGTGTGGTTCTTCCAGTGCCGGGTTTCTGCTCTCTTGCAGGCTGCAGGGGAGGAAGAGGCAGAGGAGGCAGCAGCAGCAGAAGCAGCTGAAGCTGCAGAGGCAGAGGAGCCTCCTCCGCCCAGGCCGAGGGAGCGCAAGCTTGCCAACCAGTTCAACTTCATCGAGAGAGCTTCCAAGACCCTCAACAACCCCCTGCGGGTACTCTGCTCCTGCCGTCTCCTTCAGGGACGCGGAGGAGCCTTCCTTTGGGAGCATATGTGGAGCGTTGGCTTTTATGTTGTGTCCTGTAAACCCTGCAGATACTGTGGAGAGGGGAAAAAACAGGGACTAACTCTGGTAAAACATTTGGGGTGGTGAAAATGGTGACAAAAAAAAAAAAACCCTTACATCATGGATTGTTGGTTTTGGCGCGACTGAAAATCTTTAAATCTCTACTTGACTATGGCATTATTCATGTAACTTTTCTTAGCTGAAAAAGGAGGAAAGACCAGTGGTTAGGGGAGTAGCTGGAGGCTTGGGATCCTTAAGGAGTCCATTTTTCTTTTGCCACACACTCCCTGTACAGCCTTGTACTTTGATTCTTCTCTGCAGAGTGGGGACATAAGCAGCTATTTATCGCAGGAGGACTCTAAGGATAAAGATATTAAAGTTTGTGTTAAGCTCAGGTGCTGCAGCATGAGGCTCACGTAAGGCTGGCAGATGTTCACCGCCAATGCACAGTACATGGCCCATCCTGCTCCCTGTCTGTGCTGCCCCAGAGTCAGTGCTGCCCCAGAGACCTTCTGCTCCTCACACCTCTTGCTGGGCCCGTGGCCCTTCCAAGGGAGCCTTTCTTCCCAAGGCTCCCCACAGAGCCATCATGATGATGTTTGCCCCCAGCTGCGAGATCAGACAGCAGGTTCCTCTGAGATAGCTGCTACGGAGAGGAGATTTTCCCATTTTCCCCACTGCCTTGGAGTCCAAATCCATATGGCTTCCCCAGAGAAGCTTCTTGCCCATTTTCTAGCTGCTTCACCTAAGGTGAGCCTGATGAGAAATCTAAGAGCTCTGGAGCTGCTTTCTCCTAAGAAGAGTCACCAGTAGGGACTGGGAATACAAGGAAATTTTATACCCTTGCAAAGTACTTTGAATTCTTCAATTTTTAAAATCCCTATAGAGGACACAATCCCTATAGAGGACACACAATTTGTTATTTCTCTTTCCCTAGTTCTGCATATTCTTTGATAGTGATATTGCTTTGATATTGCTGAAAAACGCTTGGCTGCCCTGGAAAGCAGAATGTAGCCCTTAAATAGCTGAGAAACACAGTTGTGCACTGGGAAGGATGTGCAATTTCCACCTCTCAAACTGCTGCATTTCAGGGGCCAGTGAGATGTGAGAAGCAGCTTCTTCAAAATATCCTGACACAATATTTTTATGAAAGAAAACA
>JAVCKT010120437.1:0-20806 GCA_032273925.1 Rhynchotus rufescens
CATGGGTGTGCCAAGTGTCAATCCAATGACAGGTAATGGCAATGTCTCTGTATTACTAGCAATGCTAGTGTATTTACCAAACAATGATCTTATGTGGTCATACTAGATGTCTATACTTCTATATATAGTGTATATATATATACTAGTATACTAATATGACATGAGCAGTTGAAATATCATAAGCTAATATCTTTCAATATGCTGTGTATCAGACTAATCATTTGAACAATAATTCATCTCACAGCTATTCTTGTCTTATACCGCAGCTTTAGAGAAAGCATGTTGTGTCCAACACAAAGGCAAGAAATGACATGTACGTGACCTTGGTGTCTAAGACATATGCCAGTTCTTAAGCGTATCAAGTTCTGTGAGCATTTTTACTGAGATCACTGAAACTGTTTCTCTACAGAAAATTAAACATGAGATGAGCATGATTATATTGAAAGAGTTCATATTTTTGTCACTATTTTTATAGCTAATGAAACTAATCTGATTAAATCTTTGCAGGACGAAAGCCTCAAACTGTTCATTCCTTCAGGCATAATTTTTTCTTTTATATATGTACAGGGCCTAGCACAGCAGGGCTTAAACTGTGGTTGACACTTTAATTCTTATGTGTTAAGGTACAAACTCATGTGAATAAGGAGTATATAAAACTATTGGGATAATACATGAATGCAGGAGGCGAGCTTGCTTTTGAAATTTCAGGACCTTGGGTTTTGTTGCACATGAAAATTGTAATAATTTGTAATAGTTTATTATAAACCCTTACTACTGCAAAGGAGGTAGTACTGGCAGGCAATTAGGAAGAACCAGGTTTGGGCGAGTCTTTTTTTTTTTCAGATTTATACTGGGTTCTATTTTCCCCAAAAGAGGGACCTAATTTTCTCCCTGTCCAAAGTTTGACTTGACATTATAGCTATAGATTAAAGGGTGAAAGGCGTCTATAAAAAGCAAGATACATCTACTGCAATTAAAATATAGCTTTTTAAAAGGATAAGTATTATTTAGTAGTTGGCTAAAAATTGGTAATATTTTTTGTGTGTTGGGGGGGGCGAAATTCAATATAATGTGAGCAATGCCTGTGATACCTTCTTTCAAAGGCTTCTTGCCAATAGGGAACATAAAACCATTTCTAAAATCTTGACTTGTCTTCAAAGGCATAAATACCTCAGGATAGTTAAACACAAGTTGATAAGCATGTTGAAGATATCTAAAAAGATAGATACTAGATAAAATGATTGGTGATCCTATCTTTGTGTCATAAAAAGTTTAACATAAATGATGATCAGATCATCGGTGAGAGTGTTGTACAGCAAGAAACCAAGTATCAGTCCCGTGAAATTTTACTGAGAATTCTTTGACACTCCCCACTGCAGACTTCATTTTAGAATTGGCCAGGAAGGTGGGTAGTAGTCTGTGCTGTATGCTTCTGTATTTCTGTTCAAAATAGCATGCGGTACTACCGCCAATCCAAAAGTCTGTGTAAGACAGCTTTAAAAAGTTACCTTTCCTCAAAACATGGTGTAATCTGGTGAAAAAATGAAATTGGGATTAATTTCCTAAAAGTATTTTCTTTTTAAAATTGATCAAAAATTGACTGGTATATGCAAGTGAAAGAGATTAGCTTATTTGCCTTTTGCAGATACTGGTGCGGTATTGACACACTACCAGTGTTTTGGTTTTCAGTAGTCTTATACTATTTAGGTCAAGAAATGTGTCAGCATGTATTCTCAGCAATGCTTTTAGGATGCCTAAATGTATTTATGCTCTTCAATTTTTTTAGTGCTAATCCATATTGGAAATTTTATATCCATTTTGACTTGGAAATGAATTACCATCTTGTGGAATGGGGATGTATCATACTACTATCAAAAATAGTTGTCCATTTTTTTTCTGCTTTTGTTACTTTTAGGGGTTTTGTTTTTCCCATTGTGTTGTAAAATTACATCATTGGCTTTCTATACTATACTTATTACCCAAACCATAGAAGTGACTTTTTAAAGTTTATTCTCTATATTGATTTTTATACTTCATTGCTTATTATTTTAAGTGATGCATTTTTCCATTTTTTTATTCAAGTTTTGGCTTATTTTGTTTCCAGTGGCTGCCCTCTGAGTCAGGGCAAACTTCTGGGCAGAGGTGCTTCCTTTTGATTATAGAATCATGACTTATCCGTTATCTGACACACTTCTTTTTTCAGACTTGACCAAAAAGACCGAAGCCAAGATCCAATAGAGACTGAATTGGAGAGATAGAAAGGCATGAAAAATAGTCCCTACCCGACAGAACAATATATTTTGAATTCTTGAATGATGACATGCAATTGCAGGTATATGAATTGTGTCGTGTATTATTTTTCCAGTGAATTTTAGCATTTTGTATTGAATAAAATATTAACAAGCCAAGTTTGTTATTTATAAATTAGCTGCAGGAATGAGTACAATATTTATACAAATTATTCTACAGTCAGGCTTTTCTCACAAATAGTTCAATAAATTATATATGAATATATGCTTTACATCACTGGAATACTGCTTACTGAAATTCTGCCTGTATTACAGGGAAATAATGTACCATTAGCCTAAATTCACACAGTTGTATTTAAAATAGACAAAGTGCTTTTAAATTTCCATAAATGTATAGAGGAGGTTGTTTCCATGCAGACTGTCTTAAGATATCAAATCACATAATATCACATCAAGATTTTCCACATTTTCTTCTGCATCAGGATGAAAATTTTCAAAACCTTTGAAAGAAGGTGGTAACACCATTCCTCCTGTCCAAGATAACTAGATAGGTTGCGTCACAATGGAGAATGTGAAAATTAATTTATCTTGAGAGTTTTGATAAAATAAATCCCTTTCATTGTAATTTTTCAAATTTTAAAGACAAAATAGTTTTCGTTATTTTTACTGAAGTAAAACTTTCTACTTAAAGTTAGAGTGATATTATAAATAAGAATGAACTTTGCAGATCCGTATATGGGCATGCAGATGCCTATATGGGCGTGCAAATGCAAGCAATTTAGTGAATGCAAGCAGTGTGTAGTGAAGGTACTAGTGAAAATCATTGGTCATAGATGTAAAGATGATATCTGCTAGGGCTTTCAGAATGACATTTCCTTTTGAAAAATGTTGATAAAAGTTTGATTTGTGCATAATGTTTTTTTCTCCATACCTGCTTTTTGTTGCTTATCCATGATTAAGACACTGCTGGAGTGGGAGTTTAGTGTTAGGATGCAGAAAATATCAGAAGTTTTGTTCTACTCTGCTATACACTTCAACAGTTCTATCTGCTGATTTCTATAAAAAAAAAAAAAAAAGGCATATCTCCCTTTTATGACTGCACGTACATTTGTTTGTGTGGGAAAAAATTCAATTTAAACTATTTCCCTGAACAACATAATGGTAAATTATTGATTTAACAAAGGATTGTCCTGAAAAGAAAAGTTGAAATTTTTAGAGATCAAAGTGCACTGAGTCATAACCCCCTTTTAAGCCATGCCATAGATGATTAATTCTGCAACTATCCTACCCACAGGCATTTACCAAATGTCAGCCAATCACAGACATCCATATCATGAACATATCTTTGCCCACTGCCCACACTCAATGACTGATAAAGACACCCACATATTCCTCCCTCTCAGGATTTCCTATATGACTGGAATGGATAGACTCCACAGAAACCCAGCTTGGAAGATGTTAGGAGTATTCTCCCATATACTGTTCATAGGCAGGACAAAATTACTTTGCCATTCCTAGGAAAGGCAGATACAGAAAAATCATGAAGCATAAAAAAATCGTTTGTATTAATCTTTTAAATTAATATTTTATTTAGCTTTTGTGCTGCTAAAACTGGGAATCCTAGGAAACTTCAACTGTCCGTACAAAAGGTTTCATTTAGCAGATTTTTCACATGGGAATACTTGAACTAAAGACTGGAGTTTAGGGTCCAATCTGATTTTTCAGTTTTGCTGCCAAAGGTGAGTTATTTGCAAAGCATGTGAAAGGAAGCAGATAGTAGATTATAACTTTCATCGTTTTTGGACAAAGAAGACCACGTCGCTATGAGGAAACATATCTTTTCATCTTAAAAGTACATTTTAGATCATGAAACAGAAGTCTAATAATCTTCACAGAATCTTCACAGAATAGCTGGTTGTGTCTGACCTGGTGTGACTTGGTGAGTGTGTATGTGTGTGTTTGTCATCCCTAGCTTCTTCCCAACCCTGGTAAAATACTTATCAGGTCAGTAGTCTGGTATTGCTCTAAGGCTGACTTTCAGGCAGTATCTCTGAAGAATGCCATGGTTCTCAATATAGTTGCTAGTGTAGAGGCATAATGATGTATTTAAGGAGACATAAACTAAAGAAGGGAGAAGATGTTCTACAGAACAAGTAAATAGCAGATAATTGTGGCATTCATTGGATGGAAAATGTCAGGATTACAGCCTGTGTTTCATGGGTCTTATCTGAAGGCCATTAAATTAATTGAAAAGGTTCTGTGTGCTCTGCATCCAGTTCTAAATCAGCAGAATGCCACTAGCAGTCAGTTAATTGATCTTCTTTCATGAAAGTAAATCTAAGTTAAAACATTCTTGTGTTGTTCTTTTTCTTTTTTTTTTTCTTAAGCACGCTATAGAGAGGTCAGCTTTAATTTGAATGCTGCTTTATGTGTTTTCAGTCTGAAAACTGTAAAAGAAGTATCAATTTCTGCTTAGTACTAGAGCATCAATAACATCTTTTATCTAAATATACTTTCCATAAGCTACCCAGCACCTGCTGAAACATCTAATGGTCACTTAGATTTGCGAAACTGAAACAGTTTTTCAACCTCAAGCCTTACTGCTTATTTCTGTATACCCTCTTTTACAGCCTCTAGCTAAATTAAGGCTTCACCTGCTATCAACAGGGCAGTTGAAGCTGCAGTTCTCTGCTGGAATTATGCTGCACTTTTCAGGGGGAGGCTCCTGAAATTGTTTTGCCCAAGGGAAAATGATGTATGCACAGTTGATTCCACCTTGTACGGTCCGTAAATTTAGATTACCTGTTTTGTGGGGTCAAGCAGCTTCGAAAGGTGGTTCTTAGAAGGATAGAGATTAAAATTACATTTCTTATTTGCACCTAATGCAGTGAGAAATATTTGGTGTCTTTACATACCACTGTTATAAATCTATGGCCGTAATTACGTATGTGAAATTTGGAATACTTGACCTTATTTGTTATTTGCTAATTCTGAAGTAAGTGCCTAGTGTCTGTTTAAGTGTTATTAGCACATCTTTTTAGATTCAAGAATATACAACAGCATTTACCAGAAGAAGTCTATTTTAAGTTATCTCTGGAAAGACTGTAATTTTTGTGGCAAACAAAATTCAGGTGCAAGGCACTTTTTATCAAAGTAACATATTATGATAACATAATGTAGTCGTGTAGTCTTGTAATGCAGTGTTGTGTCTGCTTGTGCCAGGCCACAGGCCTTGTATGGAGATTGCAAGGCCTCAAGAGAGGCCAGATTTTCCTTTTCAGTTCTCTCCACTTGGAGTGTGATGTTGAAGCAGCTTCCTGTTGCTCTCTGGAGAGAGTCTAGACTGGGAGGCCATGGATGGTGAGGATTAGAGGCTTTGGGAGCTCTGCCAGCTCTCTGCCACACTATGGCTGTTATCTGTATCACCGTCCAAAAGCCATTTGAGTGATTTGGATCCACTTGCTGGAAAAGATGTGTAGTTTTCAATGTACAAATACGTTTTTGCCTAGCTTGAGAGATGCAGACTTTTGCATGAAATCTTGCTATAAAGGTCTCATGCAGCAGAACTTGAGGATTTGCATAATTATTTAATTTATATGTGCACAGAATGAATTGATGTTAAGATATTCACATAAGCAAAGGGCCTAGGTTCTTTGTTTGCAATTTTTTCGTACTTGACAAGAGGAATCTTTTACCTTCCATATACTTAGATTCTTAGATTGTTCTTTTTTAAAAAAAAAAAAAAAAAATACAGCCATCACATGTCATGTACTTTTCTGAGACAAATCTATTTATTTTGTTAGACCAAACACTTTTGGTATCTGCTATGGTTATAAATGATTTATGAAAACGTTATTCTGATGAACTGCAATTTTGTCAAGTATTTGTACAAATGTCATTGTCCCAAGTAAAAAGAGTGATGAAAAATCAGTTGATGAAAAACAAGAGTAGAAATCACTTGGAAAGTTTCTGAAAAAGTACCAATTTTTACTTTTTTGTTTTTGTCCAGTGCTGAGCACAAATATTAATAAATTATTGATCATAGCAGCATCTTTTAAAATTCAAATGCTTCCATGGCACATTCAAATTAAGCCTGGTGGTCATATGGTGTTAAACTTTAACTATTAATATTTTCTTATGATTGTCAGAAATATTTGCATGAATAATACTTCTCATTCTAAATCAATGAATATGTTGTCAAAGAAACTGGCATTTTCTCTGATAATCTACTATGTTCAATGGGCTGTGGTTGCTTCTCTTCAGTACTGAAGCTCACATAATTTTCCTGAGCTCAGTTAACTCAGTTAACAGCTTGGTCTACCCAAGGAGAACTGAAGAGTCTAGGCCAGATGATCTGGCCTTAAAGTCCACACATAATATTTTGCTTGCTTTTTGTGATGATTTTCTTGTTTTACAAGCTGATGGTTAAATAATACATGTTAATTGTTAATGTATATGGCCTTTTCAGAAGGTGGTATTGAAGGAAGTTTTAATATCAATCATGTGAAAGTATAGTGCTTTTCATTAAAGTACCTAGAATTCATAAATCACTGTATTAAGGTAAAGCAGCATTAACATTCCATCCTCCTTGTCAAACAGCTGTCATATTTGTGGAACAATTTGTATGTAAATGCAGGTTTTTTAAAACCTAAATTGGTATCGAGGCTACTGAAAGAGGCTTACTTTATATTCATGTTTTTGATTTATAATTAATTGTGAATATAATGTTTATCACACAGGGAAGAGGTGAAAATTAAACAGCCCACCAAGCAAAGCTTCATATGAGAAGTGTGCTGAAGCATGCTTTCCTGCACAGTCCTATATTAGCATATTTTTTCATCCTTAAAGTTTCTTTTGACAAGTAATGTGAGTTGTTATACACGATGCCAGCATACACTTAGTTTCTTCACATGGAGCAAAAAAAATGCATCTGAATCCTAAAACTATATCCTTAATTTATAATGAAAGTAACTAATGATTCATGAGTTGGAGGAGAAAAAAAAAATGCATTCTGATAGATTTGAAAGATTAGAGTGCCACAGAACTACTATCAGATCAGTCTTGGTTGTCAGGAGTCATTAAAGATTTAGTCTGGGAGTTACAATGACAGACAACTGTGTCTTTTTTAGCTCATCTTTGTTCTCAGTGATATCATCTTAAAGAAGAATAAATTGGGGTGTTTGAAAGAAAGAGTAAAAATGTGCCTATCTTAACTGTGGGACTGGAGATTTCTTGCAGCAGAAACATTGATTATCTGTTGCTCCTGTTGGTTTGGTTCATACAAAGTTATCTTTCAAAAAAAATCAGCAGACCTGCTTCGAGAGCACTCTAAATTTGACCTAGTGCTTAACTGAGACATTTCATCATTTCAATTGGAAGCAATGTGGAGGTTGCATCGCTGTAGGATCCTCCAGCATATGTCCAGCACTCTTGCCTTTCAAAAATCTTGAAATTATACATGTAGTGGAAAGAGTAGGTACAGAGATTCCTGTATCTCTTCTGTTAAAGCATGTTTTCTCTGGTCTTACTCTTCAGGAAGGGCTACTTTAGAGGAATTCCAAAGAGATCTACTTCAAAGCTGTGGCTGACTTAGTCTTTCTGAGTTTCCCTGCCCACGACAAAGATCTTCCTTTTGGTTTTCATTTATGAGGCATCTTCAGTTTTTCTCTTAGTGGATCATTTCATATAGTATTAAAGTAAATGAGCAATTGATTATCTCTTAAGAGTGCTGCTAGGGTAAGTCTGTGTCCCTGTAAGAACTGCATTTCATTTATATGCAGGAAAACACTACTGTTTGTACTATGCATTGATGATTTTGCAGTTTAAAAGCAATTTCAGTTTTTCACATGTTCTCAAATCTTGTGTAGCTGTATAGAACTTTAGATCTGTTGGAACTTGTTACATCCTTTTGCGTTTTATGTAATAATCTATGGAATTCACTGATGTATACTGATGTATGTTTCTCAGTTAAGAATTATATTGAAGAATTATTTATATGATTTTTTTCCTATTGAAATCTATTTAGAATATTCCTTTTTCCATATTGGCTTATGAGTGATAATGTTGAGTTCTAAATATGTATTTTAAAATGTTAATTTTGAAATTATTAATGCCTCTATTAGTAGATATTATTACCAGTTGTTCCTCAAATATTGTTTAATACTAGGAAATACCAATTTCCTATCTTTCAGTCTTGACAATAATGATGTTTTCTGTAGTTTTCTTCAGTTTATCCTGTTCCTATGAGTCACACAGTTCCTGAAACCTAACTTCTATCAAGTTGACTGAATTTCTGTAGAGCAGAAGGAATAATTCATTGCTAGAACATTCCTAACAATATTTTTAATGGGAGGGGGGAAAAAAAAACCCTTTAATTCAGAATTATTCAGTGTCTGTATTTTCTTATATTCAATGCCAAATATTTTAAGAAATGTTCCCTGCAGTCTCTGTCTTCCTGTAACTTTTGACTATTTCTCAACATCTTTCTGCCTGCAATGACAGGGAGAATTGGCTAAACAGTACTTTACACATTCTAAAGTTGCACTGTAAGTGTCAGCATTTTAAACTGATAGTGTTACTTCCAGAGCAAAACTGTAAGTGTTGATAGTGAGAGTAAAATCAAGTAGGGGAGTATAGATTTTTCCAAATTTGTGAATTATATGTGGCATAGCTACTTGCAGAAGTAGGGGACACACACATAGAATCCAGACAGTCTCTTTTTCTTTAGGAACTTTGGTGTTTCCTAATGATCTTACTGTCAAATTCTAGTTAAAACATGCTGCATTTCCTTAATCTGTTTTTTCTACCTAGATTGCTTTTCATTTGCACTATTTTCTTTTTACCAACACATAAAACTCAGAAGGTATGAAATATCTCTACAAGCTCAAATTGAAAATTTTTCTTTTAAAGTGAGTTATCTTTTTCTTTTTCCACTTATAGCTATTTCTCTTCCCCCCCCCCCAAAAAAAAATGCATACAACTTATTTCCAATCATTTTGAATCGTACAAGTTTCAATGAGCTCAAATAAAAGGGAAGCTGGCCAAGCCTGTTTCTGCCTCCCCTTTGCCTCCTCAGTTAGAGAAGATACTTGCAGTGCTAGAGTGGTGTTTAGTTTTGCCTTTAATATTTGAGTGGAGTCTTTTGGTTTTATACTCCAATTTTTACTTAAATTTAACTAAATGGCAGATGATGATCAAGTGTTAACAACCCTCTGCCCTTCACTCTTCTTTCTGCCCCTTAGTGATCATTTAGGGCAGGACAGAGCTATTTAAATGCAGTTGTGCATGTAAACACCCAAAGGCTCTGCTGGTGGGCTTGGGACTCCCCCCTGCTTATGGGGCAGGAGAGAAATGGTGTCAGAAAGCAATATAGCTTTCTACCTATAGCCAAGGTGCAGTATCCACCTTGGGAGCAAGGATGCCACAGTTTTCTTCATAAGTTTCATATGGTCGGTGAGTGAACTCTGGACCCAAGTCCCAGAAATTCTGCTCAATATCAGATGTGGAGCTGAGTGTCTTCTCCTGAGCATTGGTCCTTTGGTCTTGGGAGGGTGGGGATGAAGAGCCAAGCTACAACTGGAGGCCTCTGTATTTGGATACCTGCCAATTAAAACAAAAAAACAACAACAAAAAAAAACCAACTCTCTTGAGAATGAGTGCTGTGTGTAGATTCTGCCAGATCTTTAATGCCCCGAGGGAGTTGATGGGAATGCATATAATCACCAAATTATTTAGAATAATGAAAATATAAATGTCCTCAAGTAAATTTGAAGAGAGAATCTTAAAAATAAACCAGGCATAGGGGGAGGTTTTGTGACACATAGAGTTTTTTCCACTGAAAAATATAAACTAGGACAGATTGGAAAAATCAACTTATTTATGCACACTCAATTCTGTATTAACTAATTCAGGAAAACAATCTGAGGATTAATGCAATGAAAACCTCTGTTTCTGAAAACAAAAGAAAAGTTGCACTGAGAATTAAACAAGAGATTAGTCTGCCAAAAAAAAGTTTAATCCTATTTGATCACTTGATCTTAAATGCTACAGCCTAGTTGTTTTAGCCCATGCATAAGAGGAACAGGAGCTACTGTGGTGACCTGCAGGTCCAGGCAGTTGCAGATGGCAGCAGCGTGGTGCATGTCACATTGCCTTGTGTCAGACTATGATGTCTAGCATCTACTGCTATGGCTCTTGCAAATGTATGGACTTCTCAAAGTAGATTAAATGGAATACATGTCCAGCCACTTCAATATTTTTCCTCTTCAAAGCATGGAGTTCTTTTTTCCTTACTTGATTATGCAACTCCAGTTACATCTGAAATATTGTGCTCTCCTATTAATAGATTAATGTCTAGAAGAAATTTCTTTAGGTCAAGTAAACACAGATAAAAACCTTTCAAGCTATAGCTTAGCTGCACTTAATCACTTATTTAAGATGTATTGGAGGCAACCAATATAAACTGTGCCTTTCAAGAATGATTAGGAAATTATTTAAAATGTATGTTTATAAGACAATGTGTTTCAATTTAAAGGACTGATATTTCCTATGCATAAACTTTATGTTGTCTGGAGAAGCTGATAAAGGAAAAATTGAATTCTAATCAGATGCTTGAGGCAAGGACAGGCAGTAAATATTGTTTGTTTAGAGAAACGATGGGAAGCAGAAGTCTAATTACCGCTCCAGCAGTTGATGAGTGTATGTGCTGATTTCAGTGAAAATACTATTTGTTTCTCCTCTTCAGATAAAATTGTTTTGGAATCATATTCAGGGCTTATAGCTCTAGTAGTAGGGTACAAATAATACTTTTTTCTAGGCTATAGGAAAAGAACTGAGGATTATAACAAAGATAATTCAAGCAGAAATGACAGGAAATAGATTGTGAGATGAGTGCAATAAAATACTCATATTTTTGGGGGCATAGTGTCTGTATTTGAGTAGAATTCGTTAGTAATTTCAAGCATGGTAATTAAAGGAAGTAGTTTCAACAAATGGCTGAGGGTTATTTAATGAATTATACAATCACTGTGTGACAGCTTCGTTCAATAGCCTTCAGCCCAATTCCATTGCTATTTTTTCCTCAATTTTGCTTTTTTCTAATGGTCTTCCAGATGTAACTGTATATGTGGTTATCCCATATCTGTCATTTTTCTAAACAGTGAGCATATATACTTCACAGATAACATGAATGCATATATAGATTTTTTTGAATAAGCATGTTACATTCAAGTGCAAAGTCAAAATTGTTGTAGTAGCCACTGAAAACACAAGTTGCATGTATTTACCTTAAACTCTAAAGGGACAGCAAATGTCCATTGGGCATGTAGTAGTGATTTATATTTAGGTGAGACTCTTTACCTAAGTGTCTTTTTGATACTAGCACATGCTAGGCATTTAAGCCATCTATCTTTCTGTGACTGAATAAATTTCATCTGGGAATCAGTGAAAATGAGTATTCATGAAATAGAATTAATATTCTAAAATGTTGCAACTTTGGAAAAAATATTAGATAAGATGGATCTTTATTTTACAAATGGAAAAAATGTAATTCCAGTAGTCTAGAAAATGGAAACTCTTGAACTAAGCAGTATTTTTTGATACTGATACTAAGTGCATCATAAGTTTATTTTTTCTAGAAAATAAGATTTAATTTTAATAATATCCAGACATAATCTTATAAGAAATTAAAAGTCCAAATATATTATTATGCGTATGGGCTGCTGAATTTCTGTGCAATTTTAACATGAGTTGAAATAGCTGGCTTCATCTCTTTCTATTTTGTGGAAATCTAGACTTCCAATGGGGCTTTATGACATTTTTTGTTACTTCTTTCCAGATCGTTTATGAGTTACTGACATTTTACCCGCTGTACATTTCGGAGAAAAGTAGTTCAATATCTTTCTGTGAGCTCAAAGAACAAACAAGTAGTTGTGACTGAATACTAAAAATAATTAAAACAAAAAGGCATTGTTATGGAAATTAAAACTACAAATACAAGAAATGGAGCTGCAATCCAAGCAGACTCCTAAGCCCTGCTCAAGTTTCAAGTGCGCTGCTGTGTTCAAAAAAACAGCTAGTGGAAATAAAAACAAATTTCTTCCAGTATATCTTCAAAAGTACTAGTGAAAAACAGACATGACAAACAGCTCTAAATTGGAATTAAATTCAGGAGAGGGAAAAAGGAAAGATTTATTGATTTAAGTTAAACTCAAAAGAATATAAATTTTTCCTTTGGATGATGCTTTTATATGTTTAAGTAAACTACATAGTGGTATAAGTTTGGCTTCATCTTCTGGCTGAGGAATGCTGCAGAGAAGTTAACTAGGATTTACAAAGCAATGAGGATGTATTTTATTTTATTCTCCCCAGTGTGTCTTGTGAGCTTTTTCAGTAGCACCCTTCCCTTCTTAAAGAATAGTAGGTTTCTTTCTATCATGAGGGCAGTGAATGAGGGCAGAGTCTCTTCCTATTCAAGAAAATAGAGGAAATCAGTCACACAAGCTTGTGCACCTGCATATATTTAACCTACTCTAGGAAACGAAGCATGGTTAGAGAAAATTAATCTGCTAATATTAGAAAGGATAAGATGGAGAGGACCGAAGAGAAGCAAAGCTAAGTGTCTTGAACTATCTTAATCTATCCCCTATCATCCTCTAGCTAGAGGATGATACAAAAGAAACCCCACAGAAAGCCCAGCGAGTTGGTGGGAAGGCAATAGAAGACATGGTTAGCATACTAAGTGCTAGAAAGGAGTTGTTTCTTCATAGGGAAAGAAAATCTCATTGCAGTTGACATTAAAAGGAAGATGCAAAGAATTCAATCAACTTGATAATAAAATGGATTAAACATTTATAAACTTGATGACTTGCAAAATGTGTATACTTGGCCAGGACTAGCTTTGAAAAAAGGTTTGAGATTAGATCTGAAATCTGTTTTAGGATGACCTAAGCTGAACAGTTGATCTACTTTGACACATGAACTTATTGCTTCCATTGCAGGTCAGCCTAATTCTTCAGCTGTTTGGGCGTAATTGCTTGAGTGTGATGAGACAGTGGTATGGAGCCACTTACTTTAGGAAGCTGCTTGGGAAAAGAAGGTATCTAAAACGTAGAGTCTATAAAGTTTCCCAGTTGTTCAGTGTGTGCCACTGAGGGATGTCTTATTGTGACCTCTGGTTGCAGCTCCAGTAGTGGGAGGCATCTTACTGCTTACTGTACTTGCTGCTTATCACAACTTCCACAGCTCACTCAGCTAAAATAGTGCCCCCACTTGGCCCTTGTTTGAAGCATCCAAGCTTACACTGAGTGAAAAACGCCAAATCTGTGCCAAATCTGTGTGTATAGCTGTGAGTGGGGAGCCAAGCATCTTCAGCAAAAGGGCAGCAGTGAAGCAGCATCTTTCCTTGCTTGGATCTAAAATGGTTTTTGTTGCTTCCAAGGTAACGGTGTGTCTGTACGCAGCACTTTAGGTATTTGCAACTACTACTTGCATTCTAATACACTACAGTATTTGAATAAAGATTTTGGAAACAACTAGAGTGACATTCTCAAAAGTTTTTGTACACTTGGTTTTTGCTGGAGTTAAGTCTTTTTTTGGTTAATAGTTGTTTCCGGAAAAATGTAGGCTAAATTACTCAAAAATTCAAGTTCAGTTAAAAAAAAAAAAAAATCTTAGCTGGGGAGAAAAGGAGGATTAGAATATGCAAAACTTTCAATGTCAAAAACCTTGAGTTTGAATAAGAGTTTTTGTTAGGAAAGCTTTTAATGTAGGAGATATCGAAAATTAATTATGTAAGGATTAAAGGTTATTAAACCCTGATACAAAAGTAAGATTCATTTTCAGTAGAACCTTTTATGTTCTGAAACTTTCTTTGACAAGGCAGTTGGAAAAATTAAGCTAAGAACAATTAGAAGCAATTCTTTCAAACATCCTTCTTTCAATGAGAAATCTGTGAAAAAAGTTATCCAGTATATTTTACTCCTAAATCCTAGTGACTTTCAATAGCTTTAAGTTAACAAATCAATTAAATATTTTTGATTTTTTGCCCATAATTTGACTGAAGTATATGTACTATTTAATCTGCACTTTTAAAACATTTAATAATTAAATATTAACCTTATTTACCTATTATACCCATCACCTTTCAAGCAGCCATGTAAGTCATCAAGAAATAAATGAGATTTTTGGATTACTGCATTCCTATGCTAAAATATTGTTTTAATTTTAATTTTCAAATATGTCAGTGCTGAAGTAATTAAATTTCTTATATATTTTGGCTTCTTCATCTATTTTTTCCTTTTACCACATGTTTCAGAAAGGTTCCTCACAGTACCATTTTTCATCCTTGATTTACACATCCAAGCTCAAAGCTGAAACAAGGACCATCAAATGAAAGGCTGTTTGCTAGCAAACAAACTTAAATTGTGGATGGAATTCAATAAAAATGTACAAATTAGAATAACTTTAAAAAAACCCTCTATTAACTTTTTGGCTTAAAGTTCTTTAAAGCTAATAAAATCAATGAATAAATACTAATGAAGCATTGGTAGCAGATAGATTCCTTGTGTTTTATGGCATTGTCTTTCCTTGAGTGGTTCAACTGCCCTTGGGAAAAAAGAATAGAAACAAAAGTAAGCAGCAGATATCAGCTTAATAGTTAAGCTAGAAAAGCTAGTGGTTTTTAGACTGCTTTTATGTTCAGCACAGTTTGCCATTAGATTAATAACTGTTGGTGGAAAATGCTTTGATTGCTCTTTATGACTATCAACAACATTAGTATGGTCAGCACCAAGAGCAGATGAGCATAAAAGGAAGAGGAGTGTTCTGGGGAGTATAGACTTCTGCATTAAACAGACTGTACTGACAGGTTGTTCAGTTGGAAGAACTCTTTAAATGGATGATAGGACTAAGTGAAGGAGAGTGGAAGGAAGAAAGTGTTTAAAATAGGGAAACTGAAGCACAGCACTGTTTTTCCATGAGGGGAAAAAAACATATTCTATGCTTTAAAAATTATTGTACTTTATATATACTGAGGAATTTCTACAGTTCTGCATGTAAATTATCAGAATGATAGATACAGATGAGTATGCTCAAACCAGTATTACTATTTCTCGTGAGAGAAAAGAGGTGCATAATGGTTGCACACTCCCTCCGAAAGCCAATGGTATTTTACTGACTTCTGCTCTTCCTGGAGACTCCCTGCTGTTGGTGACAGTGGTCCGTGACAAGAGATGAGGTGGGAAATAAAACAGAAAATAGATTTTTCCCCAGTTCTGTTCTACTAGGTTCAGCTAATCACTCAGCTAGAACTTTGTGAAATTTTGCATATGGATGATCATATTTGTTATATTTTGGAAATAACTGTTCTGAAAACCTGAGTGCAATTGAATTATTAGCAGCTTGACTTCCTGACCATGATAGATTCATAAAGCTGAGTTGGTAAAAGCAAAAGACAGAAGACTCTCTATGAAGACAGGGAAAGATGTCCCACCTTGATGGGGAGTGCAGGATTTTGGCTGAACTTACTTGCCTGTGTTATGTTCTTGTCTCAGGTTGAATATGATGGTTTTCTGTTGATGTCAGAAAGGTAGCCATAGAAAAAGGATGCACATCAACAGAATTGTTATCCTTTGCACACAGATAAACCTTTAGAAAAAATAAGACTTCAAAAGGAAAAAGTAGGTTTTCTTTTTTTTCTCCTGCTCAGGCAGTAGCTAAATAGGAAGGCCTCTGTTAGGTAATTTATTTCAGCCTGGCAGAGTAATAATAGGCATCACAATCAGATAATCTGTGTGGAGAGAGAAATGGGATATGCATCTTTTGTGAGATTTCAAGTAATTATGGAATGTAAAAATTACATATTTACGAAAAAATAGAATGGGTACTGAAAAATAACCAGTTTCTGAGTAAGGCTTACGAGAATGAAATCTATAACTCAACAAATGATCCAGCTGTTTTGAAGATGCTAGCTTTGGAGTTTTCTCTGATGAATGGAAATTCATCTCTGCTCCAGAGTATTGACTTTTCATTCTCCAAAAAAGTCCTTTTCTAAATAAGAGGGTGGATGAATGCTTTTATTCCCAAACCAATGAGCAAACTCTTATTATGAAAATTCAGATAATTAAAATGAACATACCTGTGTGGAAAACTACTAATCAAAACAAATCATTTTCTTTCACAAAGATCTGGAAATGCTTTTATATGAATTATTTTAGGAATGTAGAAAGAAAGGGAGAGATCTAAATGTCATTCACTTCCTGGGCATAACTAAAAATACAAATTCTGGAAAAAGTATTTTTATTGTATTTAGGGAAAAAGAGGTTATATTTTAAAATTTATTATAGTGCAATTTCTAAATCTTTATAATAAAACAATATAATAATACACTAAGTGGAAACATTTTTTCAAGATTTGCTTTTTCCCAAAGCCTTCAGTTGAATATAATTCATGAACTGTTACTGAATTAAATTAAGCAGAAGGTGCCAAAGTGTCACCTTTTTGGGAACACCAGATGGGGCTGGGATGCTATCAAGGATTAGAAAACAATTGGAAGAAATGGCTTCAGAAAACATCATCTTAATTATTTTACTAGCTATCTCTCATGTTTGTGGTTACTATCTCATGTGAAATAGTAAGAAAGGCAAAAATAGATACTTGTATTTTATGTTAGCTAAGATATTTTAGCTATAAACTTAGTTGAATCATTTTTTTGTAAGAACATAGGGTGACACAATAAACTACTAGTCCGTCTAGAGGTTCTGAATGAATTACAAAACCTATGAAAAAGAGGCTAATAGAATCTCTTTAAAGCAGCAAATGCAGCTCTGTCAAAACTGTCGAGTGCTGTAAAATGATATTTCAGAGGAGAAAGTCTGGCAAAATCAAAACAATTCCTTACAGTATTTTTTTTTCTGTGAAAATTTTCAGTTGTTCTTTGCTGAATAACATTGTTGCGATTGTGTTTTTTTTATTGCATAAAAAAAAGTTGAAGGCAAAATGAAATACTTGGGTTTTGTTGAAACAAAATATTTCAGTTGGTCCAAACACCACTCTGATTTCCTTGGGTACATCATTTAGAAGTTTAGGAAGAGCTTGTTTTCATAGAAACCAATTTTAAAATTTCAAAAATTTTGATGTAATCCCTGTGCTTAACCTGGCTGAATAATGATTTTTGACTTTGAGTATCTACCTTCTGAACTAAATTTTCAAGTTAGTTGAAGAAGCTGGAGAAAGTAGTATGAAGAAGTTGGAGAAAAACTGTAGCCAAGGAGACAACTTCCATTCTTGAAAAATGGAGGTTGCATGGTAACGGATGGAGGAGAAAGGAATACACATGTTCACTTCCTATTTTATTCCTAATATATTCGTAGATTTTCATATTCTTCTCAGTAAGTTATCTTTTCTTGTCTGGTGTTCCTATTTGTCATTGACACAATCCAATACTGGTCTTTCCCTCAAATATTCAAATTGTTGAATTTTTGTTAGTTCTGAGCTCTGTGTTAGACCTGCACCTTATCTGGGTTTACAATTCCAAACTTTCCATGAAATTCTTTTTCATTATATCTTTTGTTTTCCAAAACTAAGACTTATCTTTCAAACGTAAAGGAAGATGTAATGGAGACAGGTACAGCATAAAATGACCTTCGATCCAACAGAAACCTTCTATAATGTAGAACTATCACAAGTATATGCCTTAGCCCAAGAAAATGCTGCAGATGAGGGCCCTTCTAGAACTTTCTTGTGCATCACTATGGCCAAGAGTGCAATTGGGTAAGATAGTCAGTCTGAATTTCCTCATGCTATCATATTGTTTGGTTTCATTTGGAGCTGCTAAAAGCTGTGGCAGTGGCATATGCAGGTTCCAAAGCAAGGACTCATTAGATAGCAATAGTTCCTGCATTATCAGTAGAGATTAAAATACAAAGAAAGCAGAGATGTGAGTCTAAAAGCTGTTTGATTTATGACAATGTTACTGTACACTTAGTGCTATGAAAAGCATTTTATGACTTTCTAAAAGCAATTCTACATTAGGCCTACAAATTAGTTTCTGTTCTACTTGAATATAATTATCTTCCACGTAGGGCAAGAGTTCAACAAGATGGAGAGGAAAGTTTTAAGGCTTTAGAAGATGTGATGATGGACTACTTCAAAATACCTTTCTTCTACTTTCCTGCTACTGTACATATAGCATGCATTTATTTTAAGAAGCCTAATGAAAATCTGTGCTAAATGCCTAGGATTTTAGGATTTTTTTCATTTTTCATATGCTGTATTAGATCTTCCTGAGTTTGCTGCAATGCTTTATGTCCTAAGCATCTTCCACTTAGCTTTGCAAGCCAAAGTTGAACAAGTTTTGTGTTAAATACCAATTAATTCTCTCTGAAGAGAAAAAAAAAAAAAAAAAAAAAAAAAGCATAGAGTGGAAATGTTCCAAAGTATATTTTGCATCAATAAACATTATTGATGAGTCCTGGTGCTTAGCTGGCCAGAGTGGATTGGAAGATTAGTTTTGCTTATTGCCTTCTGAAAGGAGGGAGGAGAAAGATAGAATGGTATTAATGGAGATGAAAAATGGAGGTTGAAAGTAAAGATTTAAGAATTTTTTTTTCCTTTGTGAGGGTTGGGGTGGGGAGAGAGGTAGGGGAAGGAAATGTACCTCTTCCAGTCCTGCTTAAGCTGCTCTACTTCTTCAGTGTTTTGCCATATGTATCTCTAAAATATTGCTGTCAGATCTTCTCCCTCCAGTCCAAGGCAAATGCCTGTGAAATATATAAACCCAAAATATTTCACCTTGAAAAGCCACATGGCTGCTTTCTAAGACTGTAAGTCAGAATCATGTTTCTGTTCCTTGTCTCATATGGTCTCAGGTTAGATGGATTATGTCTCCTATGATACTCATCTGTCAGTCCTCTTAAGGAGCTGGTGGTTACAGTTGATCATGGGGAATGTGTGCATGGGAGCTAAGTTCATGGCAGAAAAAAAGGAGATATGGAGAAACAAATATAGACCCCACGAAGCATCATAAATGTATAGTATTCCTATAAGGAAAATTTTATGACTAAGAAACATAACAAAATAGCAATTTATGTTTAGCAGTATTTAACTAAAAGCCACATTTTTTGCCCTGGACATTTTTACAGACTGGAACCTTTTGATCTTGATTTTCTTTCATCTCAGGGGAATGTGCCAAGATGTGATGCAGAAGTTATCTGGATCTGCTCTGCCAGAAAGTTGTATCCAATTGCTGAGACCCAGACAAGTTTCCTTGCTAGTGATTTCGGAGTTGTTTCTATCCGAAGAGAGGACAATGGTGGAAAAGTCCATGTGAAAAAAAAAAAAAAAGCTGAAGGAGAATTAAATCTGTTTTATTGCTGTTAGGTAGGGTGTCCCTTGGAACTTTGTGTAGTGTTTTTGTGAAGAGAGCAAATGGGATATTTTGAAAATAGATGGGAACAAGTAGTAACCAAGAAATTGGCACTGAGCTGCTTATGGCACTGATTGGTTATTTTTAGTAAGAAGTAAGAGCAGCCTTTGCCAGGTCACTACTTGCCTTCCACATAGGCTTGTTTGGCCTAAATTCTCAATCCCTAAAAATAATTATATGAGAAATAAACAGCAACCAAGTTAGGGGAGCCTTAGTGTAAATATCCATCATAAATATTTTATTCTGTGTTCCTCACACTTGCCTGATACCACTCAGGGCCTTATATATTGAGGGCAGATCACAGAATGCATGCTGAATAGGGGATTTTTAGCTGTGGCTATTAGTGCTGTTATGATTGTTTCCGTTGCATTGGAGAGGGTCACTGAATGGGAAGGCAACCAGAGTAGGTTCCTGTGCTGCAAAGGAGGAGCAAAACTTGGGGTGAGTGGAGGTGGGTGAGCAGATGCTTCCACATGGTGCTCCAACCAGCCCTGCCTTCCTAAGGAAACGCTCAACTGTTTCTGAAGAGACAATTTTAAAATCTCTGCAAGCTAAACTGCTTGTGATCTTGGTAAGCAAGAGAAAAGGAAGACAGTACAGGAAGACTCTGTACTGAATTAGTCTCTATTTCAGTGGAAAATCTGTTCATGCTCCATGGTTTTTAGACACGGCCATAAGAGAATGTATCTGTCTCAAAGGTCCATGCAACAGAGCTTGATTTTTGTCATCTGTGTTTCTGGAGGGGGAGTCAGGGTGGAGCAACAGGGCTGAATCACTCTGTCTGGGCACAGGCCTAAAACAGGTTGCTTCATGGTTGTCTGGGATGCTAGAAAAACATTTGTTTTTCTGGGAGTCTGGGGAAGGATGCCTGCATATACTTCTTAATGACGAAGGGGTAGTTGGTTTTTTTTTTTCTTCATGACTGTCTGGCTGATTTATTTTTGATTTGATTACTTAAATATTACTGGGATTTAGTTGTAGTATTAATGTTATATTATGATGCCTAGGGTCTTGTCTCCTTTTCAGTTATGCTTTAAAAGGATGTGATGTATAAGTAAATAAATAGATAAAGTTGTTTCATATTTCCTGCTTGAGCCCTACTGGACATGAGTTGCTTTCAGCTATTTTTCTCTTC
>JAVCKT010120523.1:0-16722 GCA_032273925.1 Rhynchotus rufescens
CCTGTCGACAGATCTCAAATTGTTCTTTTAATTGAGTTTCGTTTAGCTGTGAATAATCCCACTTTTGAATGCTCTTACTCTTTCATTCTCTTTTTGTCAAAACAAGAAAAAAATATTCTGAATCTTCCAGTCCCACTGCATTGCTTTCCACAGACTCCCCAATCTATTGGAGGCATTAGTGTCTTCTGGTATTTTTCACCCTAAAAGCAGTGTTATATGCAGGTATTCCCTTGCCCTAGGCCACATACAATTTTTGAGTGAGGTTTCCAGGATATATATTCTTATAGAAGAAAAAAGTGTGAGCACGTCTCCTGCAGCTAATTTGGATCAGC
The DNA here is from genome assembly GCA_032273925.1 of Rhynchotus rufescens. Lineage (NCBI taxonomy): Eukaryota > Metazoa > Chordata > Aves > Tinamiformes > Tinamidae > Rhynchotus > Rhynchotus rufescens. The sequence goes on from JAVCKT010120523.1 coordinate 333, forward strand.
AAGATGGGATTCTGGAAACTCAGTGATAAACGTATAGAAAACTCAATCCATTTTCACTGCATAAACTGACTTTTTCAATCTTCTCGAAGGCCTTGGCATACAAGCCCAGATAAAACATAAATCAGTTCTCACCTTCTCTAAGAAAAGATTGTTTTTCTGTGTCTGCAACCTCCTTTTCCTTAACTGAAATATATGAAAGAATTTCAGATAAAGAGCTGCTGGACCAAGGCTTTCAGTAGCAGATTTTGTTGCTTTCATTCATCAGGTACCTTGTAGGCAGCAGAGACTGAGATTAGATACTGGGCTGACCAAATCAAACTTCACCTCCCACTAATGCCCAGATATATGCTTTCAATTTCTGGGTAAGCAAATGTTTATAAAGCTGTGCCAGAGCTTTCCAAAGCAGTTCACCTGTAATAGGGCTTGAAGCTCTCTGTCCTTGGAAGTGTCTGACCATGAACAGAGAGGGATAAAAAAAGGGTGTTATCAAACTAACTTTGCAAGTATGGAGAGATGAGGCATATTTTCAGCAAGAGCAGGAATGCATCTTTTGTGGCAGCACTGTTCTAACACTGAAATTAAAAAAATGCCAAGTGTGAGCAGGAAATAATATGGGGAGAAGTGGGAGAAGAAATAGCAGAGTAAGTAATCTGTTCTAGTTTTTGGGGGGAAAAAATCATTTTTGATTTTTTAGAAACATTTCCTGTTTAACCTTTACCACTCAAGTGTTCAAAAGTAATACATAAAAATATCTGCGAACTCTTTTTTTTTTTATCTGAAAGTAGGGTTTTAGATTGATGTTTGACAACATTGGTTCATCACACAGCTGCTGAAATAAGAAACAGCTTTCCCTCATTTTCTGTTGCATTTTCTTGAGCAGCTGCTTCTAGCACAAACGATCATACATATACTTGAAAATATTTTATGAACTTAAAATCATTATATGAATCTGTAAATTTCATTTTAGCAGCTGGCACATTGTGAATCAGAAATATTTCAGTCCAATGTGAATTCTTTGTTTAAGTGTGCCTCACAAGTTCATATAACAATTTACACTTTCAAATAATTTAGTATAAGCTCTGTACATAAATTGGATCCCTTTTATGCAAATATCTATTATCTTTTAATAGTCACCATGGAAAAGTTGTGCAGGATGAGAATAATTATGTATTTTTGTTTCAATTTTGGCTAAGTAGTAATTTTTATCATCCGTCCGATAACATCTAAAATTTAGGAAAAATAGGGAGGGGATATGCTAAGTATTTGTTGAAAAAAAGTAGCCGAACTGTTATAATCGTGTCTTATTCACTTATTTGATTGTAGTTAAACCCTAAAATAGGAAGGATCAGAAACTAGGTAGTGGCAACAGATAAAACAACTGGGCAGGTGAAGTTACTGATTTTATTTTTCAGACAAAGGAAAACAGGTGAAAACACATATTGACTGAAAGGATTTAGTAAAGACAAAGGAAAAAGACATTCAGAAATAATGTAGATATCAAAAAGGAAATAATAATAAGAAGAAGAACATAGGTTTACACCTTTGCAAAGGCCAGAGAAAAGAAGATAGTGGTGGAGTAATAGAAGGGAAGCCTAGTTCAGCATTAGCAAAAAAATCTGAAACTGAGATGCAAACTGAGACGTGGAGGCATGGGCCCATGAATGAAGTGGTAAAATAGCACATTGGTCATATTTTGCCTTTGAATAAATGGCACTTATCTGTTTAGGAACAGCAACCTTATCTGTTTATTTTCCATTGATTTTCCATTGATTTGGATTTTTGATTTGGATTTTTGCAAATTATCTTACTGAAGACCATTTCCCTGTTTTTTCAGTTATTCACTTTGTAGCTTGCTTCCTAAAAGATGCACAGAGATTCCCGTGTGCAATCTTCCAGGTAAAATCAAAGACAGTCCCAAAACTGTGCAAAGATGCAATAAAGCTTTCCTGAACCATTCTTGTTCTCACAATTACAGTGCATTTTCATTAAATGACTCTTCTGTGACTACTTATGCAGGTGCAAGATTGGCTCTCAAGTGCTGAAAGTCTATACCTTTTTATAATCCTTTACATCACATTATACTGCACAACTATCCCAACTCCTCATCTTCCAAGAATCTTCTCTAAGGGAAGGGCTGTCACTTTAACAAGAATATCAAGAACACAGAGGAAAATGCATAGGTTATATTATAGAGGCATTAAATATATTTTATTAAGAATGTTCCTGTATAAAACAACCATCCTAATAGAGAAAATGACATTTTTTCGTTAAGAGACAATGAAACATCATGTCCATTGCGTGCTGTAAGTTAGGGAGTTTAAGTGGTCTCTGAAGAAAAAATGAACCTTTCTCCGAAAACATAATGGTCCAAGTCAGATCATGTAGCAGCAGCAACAAATAAGTCTGTTTTGTAAAGAGACTTTTAGGAAATGTGTGAAGTTCATTAATACTTAATTAAAAGCAAAAACCTTCAGAAGACAGGCAAAGAAATAGGAGAAGGGAAGGTTTTCATAGTAGCAGATGTAAGAATGTTTAACCTCTTCAAAGCTAAAATCAAGTAAAAATAATTACTCAGAGTTTAATTAGATAAGTGTTAGACAATTGGTTAGACCAGTGATGTCCTCCTGAGATATATGGAACAGATATTATAAAGTTGCATTTCTTTCTGCCTCATAGAAAAGGAGAAGCATCCCAGAAACTACTTCCAACATCAATATTTTTTGCATGGATTTTTCTTTTTTTGATTACTGTTTCATAAAGAGTGCTGCTTCCCTCTTGGGTATGTTCATGTTTCCATATTAGCCTCAGTGGTTCTATGAGAGATATGCTGTGGTAAGTCTAAAGACAGGGAAGCATGGAATAAAAGGATGTGAGGGTATCCTAAAAGGCACAGGACTATAAGATGGCATAATTTACCAAAGTAAAAAGTAAGTTTCTTCTGTATCTCTCTCACATATATTTATGTTGTATCAGTTAGCAAGAACTTCTTGGTAACTAATTTAATCTAAATGGGTTTAAAATAGAGTTTTTTTAGTGTAAGAACAGTAACACTATAGGCTTCCATTCTAGAACAGGAATCCAGGGTGATAACTTCTCTTCAGATACATTGAAGTCCTTTACCTGAAGATTGTTGTTTTTTCAGTTTAGCTTTGGATGTAAGGGAGAGGAAATCTTGTCAGCTAATCAGTTCAATATAGCTAGCAGTAAGCAAAAATAGTTTGCTAGTCACATAGTTTTCTGAAATTTTCATTTCATTAGTTGCAGACTGGAATTAGAAAAAGAACACTTTTCACTCAGAATAAAACTGATTAAATTTGAAAAGGAGTAAGTGAATAAATCATATTTTTCTGATCTGAAAACAATTCCTAGTATATAACAAAGTAACCATAGCTGCATACTAAAGATTTGACATTTATATGACAAAACATATTCTGCTGTAGAATTCTGTTGCTACAGATGCCTGAACTGATATGATGGGAATGTTTATCAGAGAAAGGATTTCCTTTTCCAACAGCACAATTTGACTTTCCTGTCTTGGCTTGGGCTTGTGTCCTATATGAAACTGTTTTTCATTATCAAGAAATGGATTGCTGGGTTTTTATTTACTGTGTTTCTTGGGGTGGCTGAGCTAAGCCTCTTTAATAATGTAAGGCTGAACAACACTGTGAAGTTTTAGCTTCTTTTGAGGGATATTTTGTCATCCATGTCCAAAAGCATCAACATTACTCTGGCAAATATTAATTCTCCCTGTGTGCTTGTGTATATGTAAAAGATTAAAATGTAGTTTGCAAACAGTTGTACGTAAAAAAAAGCCCATCAGGTTTTAGACCTCCCAGTTTGTGCAATGTTTCTTTAAAATAATAATTAGAAGGCATCACAGGTGATATTTTTCAACATGGGCTAGTAATGTAGATTTAGTGCCCTTTTTATATAGAAAGCTTTTTCATAGGTTAAATATTTATTTCAAAAGTAGCTAATGTGCATGTGCATTCTTTTCATAACTTTTCTGGATAAATCACTATTTTGTTTTTTTACAGGCTTTTCTATTCAGGTATTGGTGCCAAAAATGCATGAGGAAAAAGTATCTAACGAAACATCTATTTATTTTTTTTCCTCTTCATTGCTAGACTATTGCTACACTACAGATGCAACTTCTGTTGCATCTCAGAATAAAGAAAATATTTAGAGATTATTTTGAGCCTGCCATGCTTTTAGTAAATTTTCAGTATCAGACTGTAATCAACATCTATGCAGATAACAATATAAAGAAGTTTCCTGATTATTGTTTGGTTAGTGCAGCAAGTCGTCTCCAGCCTACTGAATGCAAGATGAAATTACCTTTAGTATCTGTTATGATGAGGTATGTGCCCGTGGGAGTTCTCAAGAAGGGAACACTCCAATCCCAGAATTAACCACATCAGTATCAGTAAAGATAAGGCAATAACAATGCTGTTGGAGAAGTCATTAGTACGTCTTTATTTCTTGAATGACTAGAACAAGAGAGATTAATTGCAACTAGGATAAAGGCTTGGTGTGGCTACTGGAATGGTCAAAGTAGAAAGACTAAAGGAAAGTTTATGCAGCAAATGTAGGCTCCTTGGGGATAATTGTCCCTGAATCATCTGGGGTTAAAAAGATCTAACCCAAAGGCACAGTGTCTGCTCATCAGTACCGTTAGTCAGGATATTTGGGGAAAATATCTATCCATCTATCCAAATAATGCACCAAGCTTTAAAATTTTGTTATTGCCCATTACCATAGGGACTGAATTAGTGGATCTGGAAGGTCCCAATGCCTGCTCTGTGCCTCCGTGTTCAGAAGAGCATTGTTCTACCACTCCCTTGGGGATCTGACCTGTGTTTATGAAGAAAGAACAAGGATTACACCCAACACTGACTTTTTAATCACTCAGATTTACATGACAGCTGAAGACATGTTGAAATGCATGTTGATTGATTATATCTTTGCTGGCATTTCGTTATGAACATCATGAAAAAATTATAGCATGAGCAGTGACTTTTTTTTTCTTAGCTCATCTTAAAGAAGCTCCTACCCTTGCAGGACAAGGAATGGGATATCCTCTGCTAGCCTTACATATTACGGTATCATAAGCACTCTAATTGCTCCCTCCAGATATATTAAATGCAAATGCATTAAGTACATTAAGTCAAATTGAATTAAGATTACTTTAATTCCAAAATTAGGTGTTTACAAAGATGTATAATAAGGCACAATTAATTGAGATTAATTTTCTGGATGTTTTTTTCAGGATGTATACACCTAAACTTTTCTTCCTCACGGTATATTTAAGCGCCTATGCTTTACTCATCACATCTAATATCTTAACAAAGACAGGAAAGATAGTAATGGTCTAACACAGACAGGCTTTTTTTTTTTTTTCCTCCCCAAACTATGGTTACTTCTTTTGATTTAGGTATATAAAAACTGAAGTATAAAATAGAAGGAAATAGAAGGATAGACGGAAAAGGGATGTTAAGTTTCAGGACAATTCCAGGACAATTTAAGTTTTGCAAAAATGTTGTGACAGTTATGGATTGTCAGTCTTTCTTAGGCAGTTAGATTTTCTCAAAATGCCCATGAAAAGGATGGGAGTGAACCTCCAGAACATGCCCTACATTGATCAATAGGAATAGATACTTTCCATTTATTTTTTCAGCAGCTACAGGCACTCATGAAGGATAGAACAAATCCCTTAATCTTGTCCTGGTATTAATAGCCTATTAAGATCACATTATGAAAGCCTTTCTAACTGATATCAATGTCAGAAAGAAGCTCTAATTATGAATTGTTTTAAAACACTGGAGCAGGACTTTGAATCAAAGAGTTATGATTTTTATCATGTAAGGGAGCTTACTCTGATCTTTCCTAAACCTTTCTCTATCACTAAAGACTGTATTAAATCAATGAGACTTAAAGTCTCAAATTATTGTATAATTTGGGTTTGTGAGATTAGTGTTATGTGTTTATATTATTCTTCCTCAAGACAGTCCATTATTTCTGATTAATTTTAATTAAGCTGGCAAATGGCCTTTTATCTCTAGACTTCCAATAGCTGCTCTGTGCTAACATTTGTTTGAGTTTAGATTTAATAAATATCTGCTGCTTAACCCTTCAGCAGCAGCTTGAACTGGAGTGCTGGTAATGAAGATGTATGGAATTAAAGACAGGAGAAAAGCATTAGACTGAAATGGATTAAGTTGGCTGAAAAGTCTGAAAGGCCCACATAACAAATGATGCTACAAGTGCATCAAGGCTGAATAAGTATCAAATTGATTTAATTGTGCTACTTCTTCAAGGTCACACCTAAGAGATTATATTTATGGCCTTTGCCACACAACTTCTATTTGTATTAGTCAAGTGCAAAGTGCTTGGAGATATGGACAAGGCACTGCTACTTTCTACAGAATGGTACTGCTTCTGCTGCTGTTTTATTTTACAAAAAATAAGAGACTTTCAGAATTCAAGTTCAATGCTCATAATACTCTGCAGGAATTATTTATCAGCCACCATCTGTCCCCCAGTTAGTTGACTGGAAAGAAGTTATTAAATAAAGTCTGTCTGATGAAGACCCGAGACTATTCATTGTTTAGTGTTATTATTATTTGCTTCATTTGAACCTAAAAAGTGATGTGAAACTGTATTCAGTTTGACGATAACGGCATAATTTGCTGTGATAATTTTCTTACTTGGATTGTTACTTTGTATTTTCTGCAGTCGAGATTCTAATCCAAGGAGAGCCATACCAGCTAATTTATATAGACCTTGTATATTGGATATAGGAAAATGTACTGCTCAGTGGTATTTAACCATTTCTTTGAAAAGTTTCCAAATGATCTAGATTTCTTTGTTCTAATTACCCAAATGATTTTGTTGCTCAATGTTAAATTATTTTAATATAAAATGAGTTTATGCAGGTTTAGGCTGTAATTGATTTCAATACTTAAAATGTGCATAAATTAAACAGACTTGAAGTTCTGGTCTGTTTTCAGCTTTTATGTTTCTTTCTCTTTTGTTTTTGAGAAATTGGTTGTTTCAGATGGATGAAGATATTGCATAGCCCTAAAATTCACTAGGAGATAAACATTTAAAACTCAATAGTCTTTAAGTTCTGCTTAAGGACTTCTTCAGATTAGGGCTGCAGAGCCTAAGTGAACAATATCATCCTAATGATAATATTATAAGCAGGGAACATTTATGATAGGAATTTAGAAATGCACAGAAGTACAGTTCTAAGCATCCTTCATCAAATGTCTGCTAGTATCCCCATGGTTGTTTGAACTTTTGGAAATGAGTTATTTGGAGTTCAATAAGCTTCCTCCCTAGAAGCATAGCAGAGTAGTTTTGAGATGTAATATAGATAATCATAAGGCATTTTACAAAAGTGAATTTTTCACTTAAGAGGTTTAAGTGCTCTTTTGTTGACGTTCATATTATTGACTGGCACTGTGAAAGTATTAAATGTCTGGATGCAGGAAAACTTGTATTTGCTAGTTGTGTTTAGCGGTGATTTTGTGGTTCCTTTGTATTTTATGATGGAAACAGAAATAATTGGTATTTGCATAAAACATCTTATTAGGAAGAAAAGAAAGGCACTTAAATGACTTTCTGTGTGGCCTTTTTCTGTGAATTGTTAATACATGCTGCTCTTTGTGACCATTTTCACACATACTAAGGCAACTTCATTTTTGAAAAGAAATACTGTATTTTACAGCATTCTATACTGAGGGTTATCCAGCCAACACTAAAATAAGGGTCAGGATAGGCAATATTGCAGAAAATATACTACATCTTTTAGAAGAATTTTACTGTTTCCCAGAATATTTGTTTTCTTGCAGTCATGAAACTGGCTGGTGTTTGTTGGTGTTTGTATATTCTTTTTTTTTTTTTTTTAAAGATCCGTCTTTTCAAATTTCCTAAACCAAAAATAGTGCCTGAAGGTGAAAAACAAGGCAAATCTGCAGTTGAGATAAATTGATCAGACAATGGAGTTGAATCGTTTGATACCTCCATACAAATTGTCAGTGATTCATCTAGCCTAGTCTTATGTTTGCAGCAGTGGTTAATAATAAATAGGTCAGGATCAGCAATAAGAAATTTGTGTTGGTAATTAGAAATACATACTCGTAGTGTATTAGTAATATTAATATTAATAGGTTTCTTACTAATCTTATTAAGGTGTTGATTTATGCCTAATTTAGACTGTTATAAGACTCCTCATTAATTGTTTTAAAAAGAAAACACTTTGTAATGTAAGTTTGGGTATTTTCTCGTTGTATAAATATTTTTTTTTCCAGAATCCTATGTTTTAGACCTGGTTTCATCATGTGGAAACAAATCCCTCAGACTCATTCCGTGGTTTTATACAACATATATTAAAGTGAAGAATTAGTATGGGTGAACCTTAAAAATTCCCAGATGTTCCCAGTATTGCAGACCATTAATCAAACCTTTCTGGTATTAAGAACATTCAATAATAATAATAATGAAAGTTCCTATGGTATTTCCAGCATGTTATAATTTCCACTGATATTAGGAGTGTTTCTTTTGCACAGTTTCTGTGTTTGGATGAAACCAGAAAGTGTAGAATTAATTGGGAATCTACATATACACATCACTATATATCTAAAATTTATGGATATATAAAATTATATTGTACTGTTATATTATACTTGGCTCAGCTTTTCTCTTTAGCACTGATCCTAGTAAAAAAGATTTTGCTAGCAATATATGCTCATCCTCCCCAAATGGGAGCTGTTAGGAAATGCTGGGTGGATGCCTATGCTGCTGAGCCTGGAATAGGCAACAACGGAGTGATACCTGGATGCTCAAGACTTGTATTTGAGTTCTTCCCTGACAGCCAGGGAAAATCCTTCTCTCCTGCCTGCCTCCTGCAACCCAGCACTAAAAACATCTATTACCATGGGAGTTCTGATGGGCTGGATTAAAAAATACATATATATATAGGGCATTTAAGTCAAACACATTACCATTATTAATCCTGGATTTTTGATATGTTGTGTCAGATTCTAATTGCAAGTTTGCAAAACACAGGCGTATGTGACAAAACATAGGATGGAAGGAGAAACAGATGATGAAGTAATGAAACTACATCCACCTGGTATAGAAATTCAGAGGCTAATATAGAATTTAAAATCTGTTTGATTTACAAAGAGAGGATTGTTTCTGGTTTTGCTAACAAATAAACCTTTTAGCTGGGAATACTGTTCATATTTCATACAATACATTTGCTTGTTTTTACATAAATCACCGACTTTTCCTTATATTTTGTTACTGAAGATACATCACCCATCCCAGATATGATAGAAATTAGAACTAAATGCCGATGTTTCTGCACAGCTTAGCCCGTCACCTTCCATCAAGTCAACTATACTTCTCGATAAAACTGTCCAGTTTTCCTCAATCCACTCTCAGAGGTTGTAAAGGCCCTTTGACTTCCCCAGAGGAAAAGTCTCTAGGCCTTGGAGGACTCATTTTCAGAAGTCTTATCAATTCATTGATTCTTCTGTTAATACTTTTGAAACTTCTCTCACATCTTTTGTACATGGCCTCTAGAACTGCCATAAGAATTTTCATTTTTTCCTTGCCCAGTCCTCTCAGATAAATCCCTGACAAGGTTTGGAATGGATTTATTGCACCTCTTAACATCCATATATTATACAAGCTTGCAAGGGTTTCTGTAGCAGTATAACATTTGTTATACTGCTAAAACAAACAGTGCTTGTGCCAGTTTGTATTGAAAGTATCTGTTTCTTTGGCTCTGTACGAGTTATATCAGTAGTTAGCATAGGTTGTGCTCCAAACCTCTGTAAGTTTTAAGCCTTTTAAAAAGGGAATTCATAAGTAACTAGATTTTTTCCATGTCTGATCTGAAGTCGAAAGGATGTAGAGAGTCCAATGGCCAGAAACAGATTTCCCCAAAACTTTTTCATTTCAATCATGCAAATTATTGTGTGATTCTATACTCTTGGGAATGCTGTAAAAGACCTTATTACTCATATAACCGTCTAGTGAGTACATTGGATTGTACCTCTGGAATTTGTACTTCCCTTGCTCTGCCTTTTTCTTCGAGCCCTAACCAGAGCTTTGAATATATCATGTTCACGGGTTGCAGAATGCATTCATAAATAATGAAGATTTACTGACATGTGGTTGCATGGCTTTCCATTCAGACTGCAATAAGATTGTGATGCTTGATGTAAGTTTCACGAAGCCTTTATTCTCTACAGTTACTCCATATTATTTGCAGAAAAAACACCAGGGCTGGTTTTCTCTTAAGCAAAAGATGGAAACAGCTGCCAGAATCCAGAGTGGCTGCAGTTCCTGGTTTGGCTTCAATATCTGCTCTAAGGTGAGGGTGGTGGCTGTGACAAAGTTGACCGATTGCTCTGGCACTGCCGTAAAGTTCAGGTAGATGTAGGGCTGCTCACTTATTTTTGAACAGATGAAGTACTTGCTGTTGGATAGATTAAAAAGATCCATAAAGTTCCTTCTGCAATGTAGATATTTAGGGTATACAAATCTCAATACAAATTATAATATAAATAATGATATTATAGTACAATTTATTAATAAATTGTAGCACAATCAGCCTTTTGAAATACTAGCTATAGATTAAAATATTGTCAGAGATGGAAATAACCCCCTCAAATATCTGTTTTCTATGAAAAAAAACATCTAGCATGCAATACAATACTACTGATGCTACTGCATAGCCCTGAACCAGGATCCCTGCCTTTCCAGAACAGTAAATAATCCCACATGTAAAACCGAGTTAGGGCATCGTGGTCGTTATCACCCTGCAGTGAATACCAGAGGGATTAGTAATGAGCAGCCACTTGTTGCAAAGTGTTAGAGAGATGTGTCTTTTATACTTTATATGTAATAAAAGATGTGGCTGGAATGCAAGAGAACATTGGTTTGATTTTCTGCACCTGGAGGCTTGGGGCTGTTTGTATCATTTGCCTTTTCAGACCAAATGCTGGTGTCCTCACTCCGTTTCTCATTTTTTACAATGTGTGTTTGTTCAGTTTTTATTTAGTCTTTTCACATGCAAAGGTATTTAAAGTAATATTTCATTCCCTTTCTGCTTATTTATACACAGACACACACAGATACACACTCACTCTCAAGGTAGGACATTTGTTTTTTGTCTGCCCTGGAATTAAACCAAAACATCAGAACCCCAATCACAGAACTCAAAAAGTGTCAAAACAGATATTTTAAGATGGAAAAAGTAAGTCTTTTTTTTTCCTTTTTAGCTTTTCTTTTTCTGTCTCTCCCTCTGCCAGCAAAAGTGATCAGAGAAATGCAGATCTGTGAGACTGCATAAAAGGTCACTGATGTTTTCTCTAAAATACCTTATTTTTGAATGAGTATAGTTTAATAAAATTATATTGTCTCAATATTCCTATTAGATATGTCTATAAAAGTTCACAACACACCCTCATACCATTCCTGCACAACACACATTAACAGCTATGTTTCAGTTTAAGTACATTAAACTACTTACAGAAACATACATTTGTGAGCACAAGACAGCAATTTCCAATGCCGTGTACATACACATGTAATGCACTTACACTATAGCTGTAAAGCAATTCAGCAGCTCACTTTTTGTTGCCAGACACATTCTACTCACCCTTTTGGAGTGGTGGTAGAATCACCTAAGGAATCTCCTAAAAGACCTTGGGCTGGGATACAATGGCAATGCAGAGGTCAGGCAAAAATCTTGTTGCAAAGAGCAGAAAAATACACACCAGCGTTTTCTGTGTACTCAACCTGACCAATATGTCATGAGTCAGAACTGTATAAAAGACATATGCCAGATTCTGCTACCTGAATACATAACAGGCTTTGCAGGAAGCCATTTCCTCATCACCAACATTTATTCAGATTGTGTCCTTCTGAAACACTTCATTGAAGTTCTGCACAGACATCACATTTTTATTTACCCATCCACACAGTGGGTTTGTGCTCTATGGCAGAAACTTAAGGGCTCTCTTCCTTCCCAGATCTCCCCATTACAGGGCTGCACTACTACAGAAGCAGTAGAAAGGTAATCAGAGCTGTAGCCTCAGTAGCTTGGGGGAATTAGCAGTGTTCCCTCTTGCACAGAGCTGAGCTCTACAGCAGCCTGGCCGAGCTGTTTTTTAAAAAATCATGCTATCTACTGTGTACTATAGTTCCTGATTGGGGCAGAAATAAAAGTGCTCTCTTAAATTTCAGATGAAAATTATTGCAGTTGGAAGTTGAAGTCTGGTCTAAACATCGGTTTTGTACTGGTAAAATGCAAGTGGCTGCAATATTTTTTTTTTTCTTTAAACTGAGATACATGTAATTATGTGCTTAGTTGTATCAGTTCTAGTTCCTGGAGAAGAATAAATAAACTCTAGTAGTGAAAGCAATTTCATACCATTATGTGAGCAATCATAGGCACACTTAAGGGATTGCACTACATAAGTCTTTTGATACAGTCATAACAGTTCAATTCTTGTGTGTAAATAGACTTTCAGAGTATGGCCAAGATCCTGCTGATCTGCCCTGGGATTTACTGGCCCCTAAGAGAGTCTCCACGGTGTTTGCTCTATGTCTGCTTTTTATTATTACTTATTATTTTATTACTTCCCATTCCTGTCACAGCTGAGCACAGAAGTTGTAAAGAGGAAAGCATTAAAATAATTAAATTAATTATTTAATAAGCACATTGTAATCTCATGAAGTGTTGATTTACCTTTCAGGGAAGCTTTCTGAGTAGTGAATAGTGAAAGAATTGGTAGTTTAGAGTGGGGAATAGACTTATCTCAACCAGTTTGCACATTACTCCTCTGTAACTTTATAAGCATATGAAATCCTTTCATTTCCATATTTCTTGAGTTTTCTCTGTTTCACATATCTCCCTCTAGGAAGACTGCAACATATTTGCTCTGGGATTGGAGAAAAACGTACATTCTCTTCTGCCTGAAAAACTGAACATAAATTCAAGCCTAGTTTCCACAAAGGATGTAAAAAAATCACACCACAAAGAGCGTATTTAACTACTTGCTAAATGTCTAAACAGACTGTCAATTATTATGGACACACAATCTTGTCTGCATAAAACTTAATTTTGACAGAAATACCATTCCACCACTTTATTTTTCCATCTGTCTTTTGACTTTTCCCCCTTAAGCAATGGTAAAGGCATCACATCCAACACTGTTTACAACAGTTGGGTCTTTCTGCCAATCAATTTAAGCAGAAAAAAATAAATACATTGACACTATAAAAAATAGCAGGCCCTTGATAATGTTAACCAGTGCAGGAACCTAAACCCTTGTGATCTGTTGTAGCAATTAATTAAACTGCACTCTCAGGCTGCGTATACTCAAAACACAAGCTGGTAAATTGACAAGTTCCTGGGATTTTTTTTCCATGTTAAATATACATTGTATCGATTTTTTTGTTAAGCAAGGTTACTGCTTTTTTACACGAGGCTGTTTAATCTGCCAGTGATTTTCTGAATTATTATGCTCACTCTGGTCACCATTTAATACCAACAAGCAAAGGCACAATATCACTTGGCATGCCTAAAAATAAGGAAAAAAATAAAAAGAAAGAAAAATGTACATGCAATGATATGATATTTTAGACCTTAAGCATCCCCAGATTAGATACTTCATTTCTGGTTGAGTTACAAATGACTAGAAACTGGAATTATGGAATTTCTTGTTGTGTAGATGAGAAAGTTTCTTAGGTTTTTTTATAGGTAATCTCATCATAAGAGTAAATAATTATGCAGGCTGTTGAGAATAAACTTTCTCATTTTGACTTAAAAGAGTTGCAGGTGGCAAGATGCAGTTTTAGGTCTTTGCCAACTCAATCACTTTCCCATTAAAAAAAAAAAAAAAAGAAAGAAAACAGTCCATTTGGTAACCTTTATGATCATTAAATTAGTTTCAGCATTTTCAGAGGCCAGAAGTTGCAAATCAAAGTATGGAAGACCATACTTTCATGACCAGACCAGTCAGACAAAGGAAGGTCATTAATGAAAGTGGTGCATTGACAGTTAACCATGATCTCCTGAACTGAAAACTTAACATTTTGAAAGATAAAAAAAAAAAAAAAAAAAATGTTGTTTGTATAGAGACAATAGTAAGGACAAAAAAAAAAAAAAAAAAAAAAAAACAGCCTTCCTTGATTTAGAAACTTCATTCTTAATTTTTGTGGAATCTTGGAAGTTTCATGACTGACATATTAAATTTTCTCTCTACTAAGGAAAAAAAAAATCCCACTTTTCTATAGTAACACTAATGAAAAAGTCATCATTTTTGAAATTTTCATGATTATTAAAGACATTCAGTGGTGAAATGTATGACTTGACTTGTCCGTAATGATTTTGTTGGGATCTATAGTTCTGCATTTTGCAAGATTATAAAGTTAGAAGTTTTTTCTTTTGTCATAAATTCAACACTTACAAAAGCTCCCGTCTACAGAGAGAGCTTTCTGTTCTGCACTTTGAGCAACACAAAATAGTCTTCTGTTATCTTTCTGCTTAGCAGACTCTTCATCATTAAGTAGAACAATTTTGACCAGATGTACATGCTGGTTCAAAGGTAAAATGAAAACAGTTATTGAAAAAGCTATAGTTTTTGTAAACGGATAAAATAGATAATCAATATCATTGCGCATACTGTGATGTGTATGAAATTCATAAAAGAAAATAAGGCTATTTGGAAGAAACACGGCTCACAAACCCAAGAAAAGAGATTTTTGAAGTGCATTAGAAAAAAAAAAGAAGAAAAAAGAAACAGTGATAGCATTGTCCAGTGGCAGATGGAAAAGGTAAAACATAGTTAACAAAAATGAAGACATTAAAGTGTTTAATAAACATCTGTCATTGTATTTTGAAAGAATAGATGTTATATCATAAAAGAATGTTGAGTTACTCTCCAGTCCATTAGCAGCTGAGGATACGGTGTGTCTTCCCGAACAGACAGTTAACTAGAAGTCAGATAATTATCATTATGTTTTAAAATACAAAAGATATTCCAGAAATCCAAAGTATGCTTGTTAGGATAATTTTCCAAGTGGGCAGTCACAATGACCTCAGCAGCTTTAGACTGATTAGGCTGACATCAAGCTGACAGAGATTTCTACCAATAAAGAATTAGGAAGTGAGAAAATAATTAACATTTGTCAATGTACATAATGAAAATATATTTCACCACATAAGCCTGAATCATTCTTTAATAAAACTACATTTTTAATAAGAGCATTTGGATGGATATAATATACTTAGACATGCTTGCCAAGCATTTGACATAATAGCATATAAATTTCATTATCTGCAAGGATAAAGCATACGTTCAATAGATTATGTGCTGTCCAGCTGAGGGAATTTAGACCATAGATGGCACAAAAGAAACAGATTTGAATGCATGTGTTTGTAACAGGGCTGTATTAGAAGCAATAATAGTAGGGTTGACTCTATTAAATATTTTTATCAATGACTGGAGAGTAAAGCTAAAATAAGACTGAAAAAAATAAACAAAGATTGAGAAAGCAGTAAATAATTTAACCTGTTGTCTGCATCATTCCAGATTAAGCTGGAATTCCAAGGAATTTCATAATCTGGGAATTGTTTTTCCTATGCAAAATGAGCAGCGACCACATGTTTGAGAGAAGAAGACATTTTAGTTAGATAGGCTTGAGCATGCTATACCATGTAGGCTTACAGACACTGACTCTGGGCCATTTCATTTACTGGAATAAACATAACATCAGTATGATGTTCTGCCAAAAAGGACCAAGTAATATTTCGTCATAGAAACAGTGAACAGGACCTGAGAAGTGATTTTACTTCTATGACTGAACAATAATTACCCACAGGCAAGAAATTTTAATCCTATACTGAGTAATATAATCCATTTTCTAATAGCGTATCCAGTGCTGGTGCAAGCATTTTTTTAAAGGATGCTGAAAAGATGAAGAAACTTTAGGAAAAAAAACTTTAGGAAATATTTGCCAAAACATTTTGAAGGGGAAGAAACTGCCTCTTCCTGAGTTTTTTGTTTGTTTGTTTTTTAATTTCAGCTTGCCTATTTTACCGAAAGAAAGCAGAAATAATAGTTTTTAGATAATACGTATTTCAATATTAGAAGAAGATATTCGGTACTAAAGACCTTTAATTCCACAACAATTGAGAAATTGAGGTCAAATGAACTCCAGAAATGTAGAAAATATTTTTTTTCTTTATAATTTAGCAATAGAAGTGATTAAACAGTGGAACAAAGACCGACAAATCTTGGTGATTTCTCCTTCTAATGGTATTTTCAAACTCAGATTGCATATCATTCTGAGAAAGGCAGAC